>CAUYRH010106875.1:0-34982 GCA_963574655.1 Perodicticus potto
TTTCCTCTTTCATATTGACATGGATGGAGCTGGAACATGTTCTCCTTAGCAAAGTATCTCTAGAGTGGAAGAAAAAGTATCCAATGTATACACCCCTAATATGAAGCAAATTTATATCTTTCAAGCGAAGGCTACAACCCATTTATTGCACAAGAAGATGGGGAAAGGGGAGAGGGAGGGAAGTGGATGGAGAGGGTGGGGGGAGAGAGGATAAAGGGTGAGGTCACACTTGTGGTGCATATTTGAAGGGTTAGGAGAAAACTTCTAAATACAGGTCAAAAATGTTTTCACATAGTAAATGAGAAAATATCATGAATGTTATATCAATCAGGTTGATAAAAATATCTCTGATTGTATGTGAAGCCCGCACACTGTACCCCATGACTGAATTATTGTACACAGCTATGACTGAATAAAAAATAATAATAATAATAAAAAAGAAACAAGAGACCTCTCCCCCACCATAAGTTTAGAAATTAGAATTCCTCTTTCACAAAGCAAACCATAAAACCTAGAAATGCCACTATCTCCCTTCTATCTTTTCCCATGAAGAACCTCCTTTCAGAGGGATCCTTCACCAGACCTAGTGTTGCAGGAAGATGAGGCCCAATGGAGAGAAAGAGCACCCAAACGTCACGTTTATAAGAGAAACGGCTTTATTCACCAGCTGGGAGCTTACGGCACAGAAGAATTCCAAATGGCCACACTCCCTGACTGGCTTGGTCTTTCCCTTTTTATCAACAGTCAAAAAGGCCCAGCCCATAGATACCCTTCTCATTGGCCAGTTTAAATCAAGCAGGAGATGCTATTCCAGCCCCTATTGCACTACAGGATTTCACAGAACTTGGAAATTTCCAATTTCCAGGAAATTAAGTTTACAAATTCTCAAGGGCTGAGTCACCATGGAGAGGACCCTGGAAGTGTATCCTTGTGGTCTCCTTGAGAAGACCTATTCTCCTAGACCTCACCCTTTTTGAGTATCCTCTCTCATTCCCCCCATTTAGAGACTCCAATATATTTTAATTTGGAGTCTCAATATCAGCTTGTTTTTGCAGGTGCCAATATTAATTACTTTTTAGCACTGAGGTAATAGGGACTGTGACTCTTCTTGGGTTCTCTACTCAGGTCTTAATAGTACCATGGTGGTAGGCTAATATACATATGAATTTTTACTTTTCCCTGTGACATTCCCTCTCCCCTTTTCCCACAGTCTAAAGTCCAATTAAGACAAGTCCCTCGAGGAGTTCCCTCAGGCTTCAGCCATATGTTGATCTGCCACCTCTCAGTATGTGGCTGGAGCAGGGCATGTTGACTGTCTTAAAAGTTACCTTTACTTCCCGAGGGGCAGTGAAGTCCTATTCAGCCATCTGTGATGACTCCAGGTGAGGAATCCTTCCACCTTCACTGCTGTGGTTGTGGTCAGGATGATGGTGAAAAGTCCTTTCAACCTTAGTCTCAGGGGGACCAGGTTCTGATTCTGGACCTAGACTTGGTCTACTCTATCCTCCAAAGAGAAAGGATGTACAGACACAAAAGACTAAACAGAACACAGTTAATTACCCCAGTGGAGATTTTCCTTGCTACTTTTTCTAGGGTATTTGTCTATTCAGTTCAGTCTTTCCCAGTTCTTTTAGGAGTTCCTGCTAAATTGAAGAGGATTGACAGAAGCCTCTTTGAACAACACCAGTGGCAATGCCTGTATCCAATTAAGCTTTGCTTCCTGGAAAAGTTTACCAATTTCTGTCCTATGGTCTTATTCATGCACTTTACCTTGTCTAAGCTTTGAGCCTATAAGTTATTCAAAACATTATCTTATTATTTGCACTAATTCTGTTATGAAGGCTAGCCCAGTGTCAAATTTAAAACAGAATGGCAACCTAAACCATGGGACGATGTCTCTGGGTAATACTTTCTACTTCAGGAGTCCTTTTTCCATGGTGGGGAAGGCTTTTACTTCTTTTGAGTCTGATAGACCATCACCAGCAAGTATTCGTTTCTTCTAAACCTGGGCATTTCAGTAAAGTCTACCTGGAAGTCCTTGAAGGGCGTTGCTCCATATGACTAAATTCCTGGGGGCACTGTCAGTCCTTTGCAGCCTGTTGAACTGTCTGTGTGGGAGACTGTAGACTGACAGTTTTGGCCAGGCCTGCCAGCTGGGAGATGTAGAAGTACTGGCCCAGCAACTTCATCAAATACTCCTGTCACCATGGTGGCTCCTATAATCTGGGGGACAGTTACTTGTCTGTCTGGCATTTTTATCTATCCTCCCTCTGCTTCCTGGCTCCCCTCCACTGCCAATCATTCCTTCTCCTCCCAAGAGTAGATAGGGTTGAGCTCTGGAACCCATGGGATGAGGGGAGCCACTTGTGACACCTGATACAGTTTGGATGCAGCTCTTTTGCCTCAGTACTGACCCTAATGTTCCCTTTATTGATGGTGGAAGCATTTCCTTGATGTCCACTACAGTGCATCACTGCCATCTTCCAGGGTTTTCATATTGCCTCTAGTAACTGAAGTATCTCCTGCTGCTACTTAATGTCCTCTCCCCAGAATTTAATAGTCACTTCTCCTTGTACAATGCCCCACGTACTTGGAGAGTCAGAAAAGCATTAACATTTTTCTTTTGACTTAGTTCTAAGGCTTGAGTAAAGGCCATTAACTTGGTCTTCTGAGTCAATGTTCCTTGGAGTAGGGGCTTAGCCTGTATAGTCTCTGTTAAGGTAACCACTGCAAACCCAGCCCAATGCTCACCTTGTGCCATCATGTAACTGCTTCAGTCTACATACAAATCCCAGTTTGCAACTGTCCAAATCTGGTCACACAAGTCAGATTTGCTAGAATACACATTATCTATAACTTTCATACAGTCGTGCTCAGTCTCTCTTCCACTGACTGGAAGGAGCACGGTGTGGTTCAGGGTGTCAGTCTATTTTACAGAACCAAAAGTGTCCTTTAGTGTCCATTAAAGTGAACATAGAGTGGGGTACTCTCACTGTAAGATTTTTCCCTAGAATCAGCTTATCAGCTTCTTGCACGAGGAGAGCAGTAGCGGCTAGAGGCTGTAATCATAGTGGCTATCTTTTGGCCACGCCATCTAACTGCTTAGAGAGAAAAGCTACAGGCCTTGTCCAGGACCCAGCCAGCTGGGTTAACACACCTACAGACATCTTTCCCCTCTCTGGGATATACAGAGTGAGGGGCGTGCCAAGACTGTTAGCCCCAATACAGCTATATCAGCTCATGGGGGTGGGGAGGCGATTAATGACTTGCCTCCATTTCATGCCTAGATTCCTCTCCCCCTGCTAGATAGTAAATCTTAGATAACGAACTTGCCATTGGCAAATCTGGGCCTTTCATTTGGAAACTTTATAGTTATATACCTCTACATGTTATAAAATACAGTCCATGTCTCAGGTGCTGTACTCTTGGGTAGGGTGCCCTAGAAGAAGGTCATTGACATATTGGAGTGGCACACATTCTAATTTCTTAGGTGGGAATTTCTGGAGTTCACGAGACAGCACTTCTCCAGAAATCATGGGTGTTTTGAACCCCTGTGGCAACCTGGTCCATGTGTACTGGATTGCAGTTTCCATTTCTGGTCTCTCCCACTGAAAAGCAAACATCCTCTGGCTCTCTAGAGCCAGCCTTATGCTGAAAAAGGCATCTTTTAAGTCCAGGCAAGTGGGCCACTTGGCTTCTGTTGGCAGCAGACTCAGCAGAGTATATGGATTAGGCACAGCAGGATGCAGTGTTACAGCTACATCATTTACTGGGAAATTCTCATTTTAGGTTTCAATGTTTCCTGAGGTATCTATATAGACACAGTAGATAACATTTAATACTGCACAGATTTTTCCAGTGTAGCCAACAGGCAACCTTTGTCAATTCTTAGGCTTCAGAGTAAATATAACTACGGTATATAATTATATACTCTTTGACCAGTCTCTTAGTCCCATTTAACAGTTCAGTTTAGTAAAACAGTTATGTCTCATTTTATGGGTTGACGGTACAGACAAGGCTGGGATTTAATACAGGTGGGCCATAGTTTCTTTTTCCTCCTTTTAAACAATTTTTCTCTCTCCAATTCCTCTTTTCACTACACAAATTACAGTAGAGCCAACTTAGCTGCTAAAATAAATTGTACTTTCAGTACACTGTGTCTGATTATTTACATAAAGTGCAGTGAGAATAATTAATGATTAGCCATCTAGGCTCTTCTGTCCTTTAAAATTGGCTTGGCTGGAACCTTTTATAAGGAATCTCAGGCTGTACTTCCTTGAAAGCCTTTCATAAGCCCAGGTTTCATGTGTGTCATTAGATACCTGTATGCACTGGGTAAATTCCTCTTTTCTTGAGGTCTTCAGGCACATTTTGATTCCTGTACCCATCAGCAAGCAAACGTTTGTTACTTACCACATATCAGGAAATGTTACTGATGGGTATCTGGCCAGTTTTCCAAAGGGCTTTTTTCATTGGCCTTATAAAGTCAACCTTAATTCCTTAACGCAGTCTGGACACTTCTGGAAATGCTATTTCAGCCAAAACCTTCATAAAATAACCAGTGCCTTCATCATGTCTTATAGAACAAAATAGATTCTTATTGAACTTATGCGAATAACCATATTGTCAGAAATTAAGAATACTTACAAATGTCTTTCAAATTCCCGAGCAATCAAGGAGAGAGAAAAAAATACATGTTTTACATTCTGCTCATAAGTACATACATTGCTTGAAAGGCTACAAATAGCTCAAAGACTGAAAATTATTTTCTTGACTTCTGGAAAACAGAACAGAGAAAGAATCAACAATATTTTGAACAAAAAGCCATAACAAACTAGCCCAGTTTCACATAACTGATTTCTGTTTGGTTTGAAGATAGGTTAGCAATACTCATAAATATGCTAACTTTACAATGAAAGTTCTAAAAATCTGCATTTAGTCCAAAAGTATTCAATTTCCAAAGATATTAGAAATTTGAATTTGAGAGAATTCATTAACCTCTCTTAATACTTCTTTTTCTTTTTAGGTTAAACTTTGGACTCAGTCAGTTACATAAAAAATACTTTCTTTTTTAGATGAATTAAAATTATTACCAAAAATATATGTTAGGACAGGCCAATGTTTTACAGGTGCGGACAGACCAATGCTTTATACTTTAGGACAGACCAATGCTTTATAATATTGGAACATATATATATCCATAACATTTATGTATCCATAATACAAAATTAATCACCACTTCACATTTGACAATGTTTCCTACATATTTTTAATAAGTCAAATAAATTTAATTTGTTTTCCATGACTTTCATTGGTCTTAATATTTCAAGAAGATCAAATTTAGAGTTGTGCTTTTTTGGTTTTATTTTCTGTTGGCCCAGGCCGAGTTCAAATCTGCCAGCCTCATTGCATGTGGCCAGTGCTGCAACCACTGCACTATGGGCTCCAAGCCCCAAATTTGGAGTTTTGATTTTGGAAGGTTTGTCAAATATCAAAGGCCTAAAACTTTGGTTCAAATAAGATTACAAGCCAAAATATTTTAAAGGAAATACATAGTCAACTGGATCACATGTAAATTCTTTCACAAATTCTCTTTTATGAGCTCCATTTAACCTGCACAGACAATCTACAAACATTCTAAACTTTCTTTAACTTTTGCTCTGCCTTTCAATTTCTTACACGATCATTCTGTTTCAGGACAAAATTTATCACACAAGATTCTTTTTTTACACAATGCCATTCTCCTTTCTGTCTAATTTCTCTTACTCTCAAAAACTCACTTCCCACAAAACAGGATTCCAGTTTACCATGATGTCACCCATTCACTCAGCCAAACTGACAATTAGAAGGTTTAAAAGGTAAGAATCTTATCCTTTGACAATGACTCAGTTTACCTAAAAATTTAGACAACCAAATTATTACATTTTACAAATGAGAGACATTTTACAAGATATAATATTGATATAGGATTTTCCCATTCAGGGCTGGACAGGGAACCTCCATTTTTCAGGCTCAAGTGAGCTCAGACATCAGTCTTCAATCTCCAGGCACAAATCCTCTGAGCCCCAGCAAGGTCATTAACAAAGCAGCCTGAAACCTTTTGGATGGCTCCATCCTGACTTAGAAGCACATACCCTAATCCCCTCCCCAAACAAAAACCACAGCAAAGACCTAATAACCTTGTCCAAGGTGAAGGGCTGCATTCATTCATTTGTTAGAACACCCATTCCGTTTGTAAAGGTATTTTTCCAACTATATAGTCCTGGCCAAAATATCTCTCAGGGCCAATTATTTACCCCTAGACAAAGGACTCATGCAGTAAACCTCAGACTTGGGCCCCCTCCCCGCTTCCAGAGGCTGTTCACATTGGACCTGTTGCTTATATGGATACAGCCCCATCCAGCACAAGATTTATATTCTCTTCCCCAGATTTTCAAGGGCCATCCAGAGCTCATTGGACTACCCAAACATCAACACTTTCCAAGGCATGGCCCCTCTGCCAATAGCTCTGGCACTCTCCATTCCCTCTGCACGCCCCTCAATCCAACAAAATGCCATTTTATCACTGATCTGTGGCCCATGGGCTCAATTCTCAAATTCCTGAGACCAAAGAGTCCCTGAAGAAATTACAGTAACAAAACTATAACAGCATATTTTCTAATGTCTTTTCATTTTTCCTCAAGTCCCACATGGCCACGTGGCTGCCACCAAAGACAGAAATTGGAAAACTTTGAAGTTCCAGTTTCTCTCAGAATAGGCAGGGGACAAAGTTGGAGCAGGAAAGAAGGGCACACTCACACATGCATTTCACCTTATGAATGGGGGAAGTGGTGAAATGCCACCTATTGTTACCCATCTCATTCATTTTCCAAGCACTCACATGCACACAATTCCAACCCATTTCTTAACCTGGGTAGTTTCTATTTCCCATTTGAGCTGCCATGTAGCCATTGGAGGAAAACAAACACTCCCCTAGGCCCTGTGAAGGGAGGTCCAACTCCACCCTCAGATTCTCTCAGTCACACCACATCCACACACTCTTACAAATTTCTCAACAGACCTGCTGGCAATCTAATACCCAAGGAGTTGATCAGGCTCTTTCTTCCACTAAAACTGTAGTGGGATCCCCAGATGGATTATACCTTGCCTTAGACATCTCCCTGTGTAGGTACCTATTCCTGCATGCCAGTTCCTCCTTGTGTTTGACTCCTTGAAGACCCACTGATAGGTTTCTTTCTCAGCCCAGTCGAGGCATCCACAAAGGGGGGCCAAATTGCCTCCCTTGCATACTCAGTGGTTCACATCACCCAGGCCGATCAGGGGCCCCCCTGTGAGTGTCCAGAAGATTGGTGGCAATTACCAGGTGTGTGTTCTCTCCAAGGGTGATCTCGCTTCCCAGTCAGGGAACCAAAAATGTTGCAGGAAGATGAGGCCCAACAGAGAGAAAGAGCACTGAAACATCACGTTTATAAGAAGAAGGGCTTTATTCACCAGCTGAGAGCTTATGGCACAGAAGAATTCCAAATGGCCATACTCCGCAACTGACTTGGTCTTTCCATTTTTATTGACAGTCAAAAAGGTCCAACCCATAAATACCCTTCTCACTGGCCAGTTTGAATCAAGCAGGAGATGCTGTTCCAGCCCCTATAGCACTACAGGATTTCACAAAACTTGGATATTTCCAAGTTCCAGGAAATTAAGTTTACAAATTCCAAAGGGCTGAGTCACCATGGAGAGGACCCTGGAAGTGTATCCTTGTGGTCTCCTTGAGAAGACCTGTTCTCTACCTCACCCTTTTGGGGTATCCTTTCTCACTAGAAAGAAGAAATGCGACACAGAGGGCCAAGAAGGATCTGGACAGGAGTTGCTAGGTTTCCCCCCTCAGTCTCCTATCATTAGATCACATCATTTTGTAATTATCTATTCTTCGTAGAACCTAAACATAAAACCTGGCAGATTTCCCTGAATTTGGGGATCTTTCTTTCTGAAGGCACCTCTATCATATAAAAATTTGATTAAATACATTTATTATGATTTTTTCCTATTAATCAGTCTTTTGTTATAGGGGTATAAGTTGTGATCTTTATAATGGGTAAGAAAAGATATCACATCTTTTTACCCTTATAGTATCAAAATCATGTGTTTTTCTTTTTAAGGCCAGATTAGATAATCTTAATAATTCAAGCTTTTCTCTGTCAACTAAGGATGCCATTTCTTCTTCCATTCTCTGTGCTTTCTTTGAAATTTTGTTGTAACTATGGCCACCCATAAGAAAACACGGACCCCACTTTAGGTACAAATCAGGTGGTGATTGACTTACACCTGTACAGGCAGGTCACTGCCCCAAAGGGCAAACGGCCTCAAAAAGAAAAGCAGGCAGCCTTTTATAACTTTTTTGTTGCCTTGCAAGCAAGCAAAAAACAAAAGCAGAATGTGGCAGTTAGCTAGAGGCGGGGTTACAGTTGGGGGGAGGGGCTACAGCGTGGTAGTTGGCATAGAAACAGTTTGGGAAACTCAGTAGCTTGAGAGACAGTTTGGGACACTCAAACTGCCTAGTCCAGCTTGGGTGCAACCCTTTTTGCCTCAGTATTATCCCTTTTGTTCCCTTTAGTGATGGTGGAAGCATCTCATTGATGTCCACGACAGTGCATCATTGCTACTTTCTGGGGTTTTCATACTGCCTCTAGTAACTGAAGTATTTCCTGCTAATACTTAATGCCCTTTATCCCACAATTTAGTAGTCCCTTCTCCTTGTACAATGCCCCATGCACTTGGAGAGTAAGAAAAGCATACATGGAGTTTGTGTAGTTATTCACACTATTCCCTTGACTTAGTACCAAGGCTCAACTCAAGGCAATTAACTTAGCCTTCTGAGTGGATGTTCCTTGGGGTAAGGGCTTAGACTCTACAGTCTCTGTTAAGGTAACCACTGCATACTCAGCCCACTGCTCACCTTGTGCCATCATGTAACTGCTTCTGTCTACATGCAAGTCCCAGTCTGCATCTGTCCCAGGCTGGTTACACAAGTCAGGTCTTCTAGAATACACATTATCTATAATTTCCATACAGTCATGTTCAGTCTCTCGTCCACTCACTGGAAGGAGTGTGGCTGGACTCAGGGTGCTACATACTTCTATCTTTATGCATGGATTACCACACATTAAGCTTTAGTACTTAGTTTAATTTTGCATTAGTGATCCAGAAATTTCACTTAGTGTCCATTGAACTGACTACAGCATGGGGTACTTTCACTCTGAGATTCTACCCTAGAGTCAGCTTGTCAGCTTCTTGCACCAGCATGGCAGTGGCTGCAAGTGCATGGTGGCCATCCTTTCAAGACCCCATCAAGTTGCTTATAGATGTAAGCTACAGGTCTTGGCCAGGACCGAACCAGCTGGGTTAACACACCAACAGCCATCTTTTCTCTCTCTGAGACATACAGAGTGAAGGGCTTGGCCAAGTCTGGTAGCCCCAAGGCAGGTGCAGTCATCTGAGAGAAGGAACATTCTTGTTCTCCTCCCCATTGTAAGGGCTCTTCCTCCTCTCCTTTAGTTGTTTCATACAAGGGTTTGGCCAAGATGGCAAAGTTGGAAATCCAATGGCGGCAGAAGCCTACTGCACTTGAGAATTCCTAAACTTGCTTTTGGCTTGTTGGGGTGGGGAGGAAATTAATGACTTGCCTCCATTCCATGCCTAGATTCCCTTCCCCTGCTCAATAGTAAATTGTAGATAATATACTTGCTGGTGGCAAATCTGGGCCTTCCATTCAGATACTTTATAGTCACATACCTCTAGATGACCTAAAAGGCAGTCTGTGTCTTGGATGCAGTCCTCCTGCTAGGGTGTCCTAAGAGGAGTTAATCAACATACTGGAGCAGCAAACACCCTCATTTCTCAGCCAGGAATTTCTGGAGGTCATGAGGCAGCACTTATACAAAAATCTTGGGTGAGTTTTTGAACTCCTGTGGCTAACTGGTCCTTGTGTACTGGATCACAGTTCCTGTTTCTGGTCTCTCCTACTGGAAATCAGTCTCTGGCTTTTCAGAGCCAGCCTTATACTGAAAAAGGCATCTTTTTATGTTCAGGCAAGTGAACCACTTCACTTCTACTGGCAGCAGACTCAGCAGAGTATATGAGTTAGTCACACTTGAATGCATTGTTACAGTTACACCATTTACTGGGAAATTCTCATTCGGGTCCTAATTTTTCCTGAGGTATCTATATAGACACAGAAGACAACATTTAATACTGCATCAATTTTTCCCATGTATACAACAGGCAACATTTGTTGAGTCTTAAGTCTTCAGAGAAAATATAACTACTATATATAATTCTATACTCTTTGGCCAGTCTCTTAGGCCCTCTTAACAGACCAATTTAGTAAAACATTTTATGTCTCATTTTATGAGTTGACATTGCAGACAAGGCTCGAATGTAATGCAGGAGGGCCACAGCCTCTTTTCTCTTTGAACTATTTTTCTCTCTCCAATTTCTCTCTTTACTAAAGACAAATTATAGCAGAACTAACTTAGCTGCCAAAATAAACTGTACCTTCGGTATACTGGGTCTGATTATTTGCATAAAGTGCGGAAAGAAAAATTATTAGCTATCTATGCTCTCCTTCCCTTTAAAATTGGCTTTGCTGGAAGCTTATAAGCATTCTCAGGTTAGACTTGAAAGCCTTCCATGAGCCCAGGTTTCATCTGTGCTATTAGATACCCGTGGGCATTGGGTAAATTCTTCTTGTCCTGAGGTCCTCAAGCACATTCCAATTCCTGGAGCTGTCAGAAACTGACCTTTTTTACTTACCAAAGAGCAGGAAATTTTATTGATAGGTATCTGGTCAGTTTTTACAAAGGGGTTTTTTATTGGCCTTATAAATTCAACCTTAATTATTTAATTCAGTCTGGATACTTCTGGAAATGCTATTCCAGCCCAAGTCTTGATAAAATAACCAGTTCCTTCATCATGTCTTATAGAACAAAACAGATTCTTATTGAACTTATGCAAATAACCGTGTTACTTACAAAATGGCTTTCAAATTCTGGAGAAATCAAGGAGGGAGAAAAAAAAAAAAAACATGTTTCAAATTCTGCCCATAAGTACATATATTTCTTGCAAAGCTACAAATAGCTCAAAAGACAGAAAATGGTTTTCTTGACTTCTGGAAAGCAGAACACACAAAGAATCAGCAATATTTTGAACAAAGTGCTGTAAAAACCAACCCAGTTCCACATAACTGATTTCTGCTCTGTTTTAAGTTAGGTTAGCAATACTCATAGACACATTAACTTTCCAAAGTTCTTTTCTTTTCTTTTTCTTTTTTTCTTTTCATTTCTTTTCTTTTTTTTTGCCACACTGGAAAATCAGTTCTATTCAAAGTTCTAAAAGTCTCCTTTTAGTCCAAAGATACTCAATTTCCAAAAAAAATTCCATTAGAAATTTGAATTCAAGAGAGTTCGTCTGCCTCTCTTAATATTTCATTTTTTAGGACAAACTTTGGACTCAGTTAATTACAAAAACAAAAATAAACTTTTTTTGGATGAATTAAAATTATTACCAACAATATACATTAGGATGGATCAATGTTTTACAATATTAGATCATACATATAACCATGAGCCACACAAAATTAATCACCATTTCATATTTAACAATGTTAATAAATCAAATAAGTCTAATTTGTTTTTCTCAGGTATTCAGTGGTCTTAATATTTCAAAAAGACCAGATTTAGAGGGTTTTTTGTTTGTTTGTTTGTTTGTTTGTTGTAGTTGTCATTGTTGTTTAGTTGGCCTCGACTGAGTTCAAACCCACCAGCCTTGATGTATGTGGCTGGCACTGCAACCACTGTTCTATGGGTGCCAAGCTCCAAATTTAGAGTTTTGATTTTGGAAAGTTTGTCAAATATCAAAGACTTAAAACATTTGTTAAAATAAAATTTACAAGCCAAAAGATTTTAGAGGAAATAAATAGTAAACTGGATCACATGTAAACTCCTTCACAAATTCCTTTTTATGAGTTTCATTTAACCTGCACAGAAAATGTACATTCTAAACTTTCTTTAACTTTTGCCCTGACCCTCACTTTCTTAAACAACCATTCTGTTTCAGAACAAAATTTATCACACAAGATTCTTTACTTACACAATGCCATTTTCCTTTCTATCTAATTTCTCTCACTCCCTAAAACCCACTTCCCACAAAACAGGATCACAGTTCACTGTGAAGTCAACCATTCAGTCAGCCAAACTGATAATTAGGTTTAAAATGCAAAAATCTTATTCTTTGACAAAGACTTAGTTTCCCCAACAATTTAAACAACCAAATTATTACATTTTACAAATGAGAGACATTTAATGAAATATAACACTGATACAGGATTTTCACACTCAGGGCTGAACAGGGAACCCCCATTTTTAAGGCTCAGACATCAGACTGCCATCTCTAGGCACAAACATGTTGTAGACCATAACCTCTGAGGCCTATTAAGGTCATGAACAAAGCAGCCCCAAACATTTTGGATGGCTTCACCCTGAATAGGAAACACCCACACTAATCCCCTCCCCAGAGAAAAACTACAACAAAGAACTAATAACCTTACCCAAGGTGAGGGGCTGTATTTATTCATTTGCTAGAATACCCATTCATTTTGTAAGGATATTTTTCCATCTACCAAGTCCTGACCAAAATATCTCTCAGGGCTAACTTTTTACCCCTAGACAAAGGACCCATGCAGGAGACCTCTGAGTTGGGCCTCCTCTCCCCTGCCAGTAGTTCTGTCACTCTCCTCTCTCTGCATGCCCCTCCATCCAACAAAATCCCATTTTTTCACTGATCTGTGGTCCGTGGGCTCAATTCTAGAATCCCCAAAAGCAAGGACTCACTGAAGAAATTCCAGTAACAAAATCCCAACACAGTCATCTTCTCTGATGTCTTTTCATTTTTCCCCTAAGTCTCACATGGTCATGTGACTGCCAAAGACTATACCTGTGTATAAGACAGAAAGCAGAAAACCTGGAACTTCCACTTTCTCAGAATAGCCAGGAGGCAAAGTTGGAGCAGGGAAGAAGGGGTCACTCATACAATAATTTCACCCTGCCCTGTTAAGAGGGGGGTAAAACCCCACCTATTGTTATCCATTTCAGTCATTCTACAGGCACACAAAGGGATTACAAGTGAAGTCATAAATCAATACACGGATAAAATACATTGGTTTGAACCCCAAAGGTGAGACATCTGGAAGCTGTAGTTTACAGGTTATAAGTGAGTTCAAAGATTCTTTAGGTGACAATTGGCTGTAAGAGTTAAGCTTTGTCTAAAATACCAAGAGTCAGTGAAAAGGAATGCTTACAATAAAGGATCTGTTAATTAGAGACAAAGTAGTGTACAGACTCAAGTGGTTTGCTATTTATACTGAGGACCTGAAGGTAGGACTTATATAGCTTTAGGACTGTTAATGAGTTTGAAAGGACATCCCTAAGATGGAGAGAGGTCATGATGAGGCATGTGTTTCTCACAGGTAGGAACTCAGTTTTAGGGATCTGCTTAGCCAAGAGGTGGTCCAGTGCGTTAGTTGTTAAGGAGGCAGCTTTAAGATTTTATTTTAGTATTATTGCCTATACTTATGGGATATGGCTTATGGAAAGTCATTCTCAGAAAGGTGGTTTTGAATTCTAGCTAATATAATGAAAGGATCATTGGGTAAACCTGCCATATTCCCTTAGGTTGATTCACTAAAAAGATCAACTCACAGTTATGATAGATTAATAAGAGAAAAGTTTATTTCTAAATACCTTGTGCATGGGGGGAACCACAAGAATGATTTCCCAAAATCACAGTGATGGTCATTGGATTTTAAAGATACTTTTCATAAGAGAGGGGGAAGAGTGTGGAAAGTATATGTGCAGCATTTGGTTGCTGGGGGAATATGTGTTGATGGGTGGAAACAGATTGATTATCAGATTAACCTGAGAGACAGGTCTATCGCTTCAAACAACCTTAGGGCCAGGTCTATGTGATGGAGTCCAGCAGTCCCTTCTCTGATCCTAAATTAGGTTACTCAGGTTTTATAGAAAAGAGGCTAGTGCTTTCTGATCAAAAATGGCCTTTTCACTGAAAATATTCTTTATACCAAGGAATCATATTTTGGGGTAAAATTTCCTTAGCTCCTTCAATAGCATATTCCACATAGAACAAGCAAACGTTTAGAGAAGTAACAAGACAAAATGAAAAAATTTTGTTTCCCTATGAGTGGAAAATTATGGAAAGGCATATATATGGCAGATAAAAGTTAGTTAAGAAAGCTGGTGAATGTAGATTCTTCTGGTACTATCTATAGGCAATTAAGAGTCCAAAGTCATTCTCAGTTGTTAATTTTTATTCTTCCTGGTATAAGTATATGCAAAATACCTTTTATCTTTGTGAATACATGTCCTATATTTGGACATATACCACATATGTGTAGAGGGAGAGTAGATAGATTTTCTGCATCAGTTTCTACTTAATTTCCTTCTCCTCAATAATCCTTTACATTTTGGTGTGGCAGTTCTGGTCTTTCATATCTACATGGGGGATAAGTGTTAATAAACTTCTGTTTATTTATTTTATGTTATTTTGTCTTATTACCGGGAGTCTAATTTAAGAATTACTAGGGGTAGAGAAAATTTGTTTTTCTCTTCCACATCTAATGCATCTAAAAAACAAAAAGTTGTATTTTTGTTTTAAAGCCGATGTTACCTGAAAGAAATAATGGTCATTTATCTGGTGAGTAACAAATGACTCTCTATGAGAATTTAGGTCTTGATCAGTAAGAGTTGTATTACTTGTGAAAGGTAAGAAGAGCACTGGGAGTACTGTACAAAGCAGTGTCTCCCTAAGGGAATGTAGTATAGAGTTTTGTGGAACAATAGAGAGAGAAGCTGTGTCATTACATGTAGGAAATGAGTTCTAGTTGTGTTGGCATAGTGGGTTATTATGTAATCAATCCTCTATTAAGAAAATTACAATAAGCCTATATAAGTTTCTCCCTTTACTAACTACTTGAATTTTTGAGTTGTTTCCCAGAAATGGTGGATTTTCTGCAACATGAAGGAGCTGAGATTCTGGAAGCCCTTGGGCAGACTTCCTAATGTCAATAATCACCATTTCCCACAATCTGCCTCCAGGACCTAGCACATTGTTAGTTACACCATTGTAGTCCCAACACATGTGGCCCTTCCTTTAGAAACTTATGATCTCCATTGGTCAGAGAGGGATTTGAGGCTGTCCCTTATATTCTCCTGGCTCTTTTCATTCTCCCAAGAAGACATCTGTTGTACTAGAAATTATTTTCTTCCTTGGCAATCATCACTGCCTTCATAATTTATAAAAGGAGTAATCAACCTAGAACAAACCACCTTGAAGCTTTGAAAATTATGTTAGAATATAAGTTGCATGCTATGGTAATGAAGCTATAGCTCCTCCTAATGTGGAGAGTTTAGCATGATAATGAGGAAAGTTTACTTGAGTTCATCTATAAGCTGCCAGAGTGTCAGGGTCTAGTTTTAGCCAGCTGCATGGCCATAGCCTCACAGGGTTCTGAAAAATAGTCTGTCAAACAAGAAGCTGCACAACAGGTTGATTGCTCAAGCTGGTTTAATTCTTATAGTTGTGGATACCATTCCTTCTTACTTATACCGCAATATACATTATGTTGACCTTCTCTACATTCTGATTTAATTCTCCTTTACGATAAAAATATATTATAATTTTTCTTAAAATATTTTAACCTGTTAAAAATGCCTACAAAATATTTATGAAAGTATTTCTCAATTAATAAAACCTAATAATGTCTTTAAGAACATCATTCACTGTATAGAAACGTAGCTAGACCTTCTGATGAAAATGCTCTTAGAAATTAATAAGGAGCTGTAAGGTGAGAACTGTGGTAAGGGAGGGCCTAGCTAACAATAAGGCACAGGTCCAGCTAAAAATAATGATATTAATTATCTTCCATACCCCAATTGCTACTCTGGAGTCACATACATGGTGGTCATAAAGATTTCTTTCTTTTTTTCTTTTTGTCATAAAGATTCTTAACTTTATCAATAGATAACATCATCCTTGTGAAACCTAGGGATAGTTTTAGAGCTATCTTCCAGGTCCTGCATTTCAGTGGATTGGCTGACCCAGTCAGATAGGGGCCAAACCAAGGGACTGATAGTTCTACCTGAATACAGAAAATTAGCAAACACTGACTGCCTAATTGCCTGCCCATCAAGCTGTCCTTAAATCTTTG
This sequence comes from Perodicticus potto, assembly GCA_963574655.1. Lineage (NCBI taxonomy): Eukaryota > Metazoa > Chordata > Mammalia > Primates > Lorisidae > Perodicticus > Perodicticus potto. Next base: position 16,277 of record CAUYRH010106875.1, read on the forward strand.
TCTCCCACATTCTCATGAAGGTGGATTTGAGAAATTCCTCCTATCTCCCTGCTTAGCACTATATGCAATAAACTTTCTCTGCTGAAAACCCTATTGTCCCTGGGTATTGGCTTCCTGTTGGGAAATGGGCAGATGAATGTGGTTGGGTATCAACATCGATATTTTAGTACCACAGCACTTTTAGTGACTGACACAAATTATGACTAAGTCCTTGTTTTCATACACCTGATGACCATTTGTTTCGTGCCCAATATACTTTGTTCTCAGAGCAATCATATCTCTTTTCAATCCTATACAATTTTCCTGTTTAGCTCTGATGTTGGAAGACATCTGACACTGTTTTCTTTTTGGTTGCATTTGTTCATCCACTCCACTGTCACAATCTGTCTGATGCAGTTCCTCATGTAGTATGGACTCAGACAACAGATGATGCAGGTTTTACTCTTTCTGTTTCTTGGCAGGCCATATTTTTTGATGTGAACAGGTGATAGTGGATTATATTTATGCAGTGGTGTATTTATTTAAAGATTTGATGGGTGTATTTACTTTATTTAAATTGTTTTGAATTTGGCCTGTCTTATTAATATAATAATAGCACTCTTTGAGAAAGGTGCAGGTGCCTTCATGACTATCAGGAAAAGATCAAGATCCCATCTGTTTTGGAGGGTAATTTGGGCTAACAAGTTAAGATGAACTGTGAGATAGTGCACAGATTTGGGTTACGCTTTGTAAGATTTTGGATGTCCGTTTGGATGTTTCTTATAGATATAATGCCATGCCTCTGACTAGGAGTTCTGAGGTGGCTAGAAGAGTTAATCTGAGGGGGCTATGGCTGCTGCTACCCTCTTGTGACCTTCCATTAAGTGTAGTGGAGGGGGGAATTCTAAGTTGGCGACTCTTTGGTAAATTGGTGTGGTCAGGAGGACTAGGGTGCAGCATCTTTTCCATCCTAAGGATTGGGTGTTGTAGGGCATGTGGAGGTGTCAGTGAATCCCTAAAACTGTGAAGACCTATTGGGTTAGTTGGCTAATAAAATCAGGTCTGTTATCTGATTGGAGAGAGTTTAGAGAGTCAAAATTGGGTATTATGTGGTCTAAAAGGACTTTAATAACTTCAGAAGCCTTTTCATAAGTAGAAGGTAAGGTCTCTATCCAGCCTAAGAAGGTGTCTACTAAAACTAGAAGATACCTGTGTTTCCTGTAAGGGGACACATGAGTAAAATCTAGCTGTCAATCCAGGCCTGGGGTGTGTCCTCTGGCCTGGTATATAGGGAAAGAGGGGGGGGGGATGCATGTGTCCTTGATGGAAGCACTATGGCAAAGAGAACACATAGAAGGAACTTCTGAGATGAGTTGGGAGAAATTGGGGCAATTAAGAAAAGTTTTGAGGAAGTGAAATACATGTATAGCTCCTATGTGTAAGGAATTGTGAAGATGTGTGAGGATGATTTTAGCTTACTGTGAAGGAAGAAGATAGTGTCCATTTCTGAAGTATCAGGGGGCCTGATAAGTGAGGCCTTCCTTTTTGTATTGTTGAATTGTTTTCTTTTTTCAGAGTAATGGGGAGTGTATTGTGTTATGAAAAGGTATATGCCTTGTGGAGAACTATTGAGAGCTACTGCTGGAGCACTGGAATCAGCTTTGTTTTTACCTATGGTGATGGGAGTCTGTGAAGTTTGGTGACTTTTGCAGCGTATGATACCTGCCTGTCTGGGGAGTTGTGCTTATTCAAATTGGGCATTGACTATTGATGTTCCCTTGGTGGTAAGAAATCCTTTCTGTGCCCAAATTGCTGCATGTGAGTGAATCATGTTGAAGGAATATTTAAAGTCAGCATAAATATTGACTGACAAGTTTATACCTAATGTAAGAGCTTGTGTCATAGTCATTAGCTCTACCTTTTGGGAGGTGGTTTCAATTGCTAGGGCAAAGGCTTCAATAATCTCATTCAATGAGACTATGGCATATCCTGCTCTCTTTTTTGTTTCATGTATATAGGAGCTTCCTTCTACAAACCACATGTAATCTGGATTGGGTAGGGCTATGTTAAGTAGATTGGGGAAGGGGGAAGTTTTGTATTTCAATTATTTTGGTACAAGAGTGTGACTTAGAAATGAAAAGTCATCTAGGAGTCAGTGTAAAAATAGTGTAGCAATAGGTTAGGAGATAACTCTGTCAACTCCCACAATGGAGACCCCTGGTGGTTGAGAGGGGTCTCTGTATTCTGGGAGGGAAAAATAGGTTGCCCCAGTATCAATAAGGAAATAAAGTGGCCTACTTGCTACCATCAAGATTACCTGAGTCTCAGCAGTGGTGATGGTTACTTGGGCAGTTGTCCTTAAGCACCTTCAGTCTTTGGGGACCACGCCCAGTATTTCATGTGGGAGGGAGAAGTCTCCACTTGTCTAGAAGGAGATGGGGCCTTTCCTTGAGGGGCCTGACTTCCAGTGGGGAGGTTGGGGGCATTTTTTGCCCAATGTCCTTCCTAGGCAGACTTGAAGCAACACCCAGGGGTGTAGTCCTTTTGTACTATCTCTATTCTGGCAGTTGGCAGTGCCAGCCTTCCCTGAAAAAGAGGTTTTCTGGATGGAAGCAGCAAGCATTTGGCACTTTGCCCTATCTCTGGCAGCTTTCTGGAGCTTTGCCTCTTCCTCCTTGGTGTTAAAGACCTTAAAGCCCATGTTTAAGAGGTCCCATTCTGGGCTTTGAGGGACATCTTATAATTTTTGGAGTTTCTTTCTAATGTCAGGGCAGAGTGAGAAACAAAATTCATGTTAAGGACTAACTGACTTTCTAGGCTGCCAGTATCAAGGGTAATATATCTCCATAAAGCATTGGTTAGTCAAGAAAGGAACAAGGCCAGGTTTTAGTTGGTCTTTGGGTAACTTTTAAATTTTTTTTTTATAATTGAAAGCCTTATGTGCTGCCTTTTAAAACCCATTTATAAGGTAAACAACCATATGGTCTTTATTTCTTCTGCCCTGCCCTAGTCCTGATAATCCCAGTTAGGATCTTCTATAGGGAATGTAGCTGGTCTAGCTGGCTGGGCTGGGATCTGCCCATGTACCTTGTCTGCCTGGAACTAAGCATGTTCCCAGACAGACTTGACTACTCCTCTGGAAACAGGGTAGAAGAGAGAAAAATATAGACATAATGCCAAGTTAATTTATAATATTAGGTCAGGTATTTGAATTATTTGATGTAGGAAATAGGATCTGAGGAAAAGGGGCCAAGTCTTTTATGTATATGTGATAAGTCAGACTGAGAAAAATGGAACATGGACCTAGACTATTCCTTCTGTCCCAGCAACTTCCTGAAGTGGAGGGACATGAGCTAGGAGAGGAAGATTTGCTGTTGTTCAAATCCTGCCTGACTGGGTATGTGAGAGAGAAGGGTAAGGAGGGTGGGAAGCTTCAAGGAGAGGTTTCATGGAAGGTGGATGATTATATGGGGGAGGGTAAGGCAAAGCAGAGAGAGAAGAAGGATGAAGGGAGATAGGAGGCTTATTATCAGTTTATGGTCAAGTTATTTTAATACTTATTACAATATAAGTTTTCAGAATGTTGATGGAATTTCTTTATGCAGTTGGTCCTTGGTCTCAGAGATCTAAAGAATACACTCACTGGAACACACTGATCAGTGATAAGATAGAAGTTGTTTGATAGAAAGGAATACAGAAAGAATGAAAGGTACCAGAGCCTATGATAAAAGGAGAGACCCATGTGGAAAGTCATGAGCAGGTCTTTTGTCTAATGTGTTATATACTGTTTGGTAAATAGGCAGGTTTTGAGAATTATACTTGGCTAGGACTTGGTAGACAGAAGACACCTTTTTAACCAACCTCAGTTGATTTCAACTGATAATATTAACAGATGAATGCAGTCCTTCCAGCTCCAGGAAAAGCAACAGGGAGTCCACCTCAGAAGAGGTTCAGCTCATATGAAATACTGGAAAAACTGCTGTTCTCCTGTCTCTCTTGTATTCAGAGAGTGTAGTTTGGAGGAAAAAAAAAAAGAAAATATCTGGTTGTTTAGGCCTAATTCTGAATGGGGGTACCTTGTATCAATTCTCCCTCTCTGAGTAGAAACTCTGTGTACTGTTAAGGAAAAAGGGTGCTGATTTTGTCGTAACTGCTTCCTACTGATTGGGCAATAATAAAAGGGGGCATTTGGGGATTTTTTAGAGGAGAATGATCCAGGGGTCAGCAATAGAATAGGGTCTTGGACAGAAATCACTTTTACTGTTTTGGCATGATGACACCATCTCTGGAAGACACAAATCTGATTAGCATCTTAAAAGGCAAGGGTAGAAGAGTGAGAGGAGAGGGTTGGTTACAGTGTCATTGGTGTCAGGTTGGAAATATCAAAGTCAGGGATTTTGAAAGAAAACTAATTTAACACTTTTCTTGCTGGTTTCTAAATAATAACTTCAAGTTTTCTTTAGGCTTACAAGTGTAGATAGACTGTGGCTGATTTTCTTCATGATCTGCTTCTGTAGGAAGTGTTGAGTTTCAGGATTTTACTTCTGAATGATGTATCCAGCCATCTATTCCCATAAACTTACCAGCCTTAGGAGAAGACAAAATTATAGAAAAAGGAGCCATTGAACTTGGGTTCATAAGGGGGGATCTGAGGGAAGAGTTTTGGCCATAATCAGATCTTCAGGGGGAGAAAAGTTCTTTCAGTGTTAAATGTGAAAATGTAGTTATGAGGTTTTTAGGGATTTGTTGAAATTTAGCTGAAGTAGTAATATGTTTTTCTAATTCTGAGGTTTATTGATCTAGTAATAAATATTTACTGAAGAAGGACCTTCCATATGGTAACTATACTATTCAGCCATTAAAAAAACAATGGAGACTTTACAGCCTTTGTATTAACCTGGATGGATGTGGACCACATTAGTCTTAGTGAAGCATCATAGGAATGGAGAAGCATGAATCCCATGTATTCAATTTTGATATGAGGACAATTAATGACATGGTGAGGGTGGAGGAAGGTGTGGAAAGAGTGAATGATAGGTTTGAATTAGGTAGTGACAGCATCTCTCCTGATAATCCTTGGCCATTTGGGGATATTACTAAAGCAAAGAGAGCTGGATCTATCTGACAGGTTTTACACAGTTGGGGGTTATTTCTGAGAAAAAAAGAAAGCTTGTACATAAAGCACTTCAGATCACTTCTCCTCTTGTTTATAAAAAAGGTCTAATTGAAAAATGGTATCATAATTCAAGGCAGCATCTAGTGGTCTTTGTTCACTCTTGGAGAGTGGACACTGAGGCCAGACCTGAGTGCAGAAAAAAAAACATACATTCTTTTCTCAGCATCTGGTGATCAAATATGTCCCAATGCTTCAGAATGCTGCCTAGCAGTGTGTTCTCTTGATGAGAGACTATATTACTCATCTGTGGGAAAGATAAAATGTCCAGCAAATTAATCAATCCCACTCTCTATGTTCCTGTGTTATAAAAGCATCCTTCAATCAATCAGGAAGCCTACTAGCCAAACAAAAGGTAGCATCCTTGTTATATTTGGAAATGAATTTCTGAGGAGGATGGCCTCCCTATCGCATACACTTGTCTGGATTTAGACACAGTCACCAATGCAGTGCTTTGTACCCACGGGATCTCCCATGCTTATTATAGCCAGCACCATGGACCAAAATGTCAGATATCTGGAAGGCATAGTTCTGAACCCAGAGTGATCCCATCTGGCAAAAGTTCTTCCCCTTCCTGCACCTGCCATTGGGTATATACCTATCAGTCAAAATGGGGATGAACTCTACCCTGGAGAAATATTTGGGTGGTGTTCACACACGTAACCTTTGCATTTTAATTGATAATTTTTACAGGATATCTCTAAATTTCCAGTTACCAACGGAAATAAGCTTTCTTATCATGAGCAGGTCTTAAATGCTATTTTCCACCCTCCGTTCTTCCCCCAAAGTTGGCAAGGCAGTAATAGTCAAACTCAGGAAAAAATTAGCATTAAGAGAAATTGGTTTGAGAGGAATTTTAATTTCTTTTTTCATTAGAATTAGTTACAACTAACCAAAGTCTTAGAAAGCTTGTCATGCTTTTGAGCTATTCTATTTACACAGACAGACAAACGAAATCAAAATACCCAGGAACATTTTCTTTGCCTTTATTTTTAAAGACTTCTCTTTTTCAATTTTCTGTTGTTTTAAGAAGAGAGTGAACTGTAATTTAGGGTTTATAGCCATTCTTGCCTCAGAGGATTGCCCCCTGCTACCCTACACAGACTCCTGGTCTCCCAGGGAAGCTGTGTAGGGGAGTCATTTTGCCCTTTTGTCTTTGGAGCCAATTTCTTAGTCTCTCACCATTAACCAAGTTCACCTACTTTTGCAAACTTGCAGAAAAGCCAATTAAATTTAATTTTGGAGTAAAAGGCAGTGTGAAGGACCTTTTAAAACCATGGCATTTGAAAAACACTAGAAAGAACCAGTATAAACTTAAATACATAAAGCAGTTCATTATCAATGTTACCAAAATGTAATTACCAGACAAAGGCATACAAACTACCAGGAGAGAATGGGGGGCTGCAGAGAAAAGTAGAAGAGGTTTAGGGACCAGGAACCATGAGTGTATAATAAGGGTGCTGGGAGAGCATGTTTTCGGAAACTGCTCCAGTGCCTTGGGTTAACAGCGATTGCTGGGGACCTGAGGACCTCTGGATGCCACTTCTGTTCATTCTTTAATGCTCAGCCAGAGAAAAATAGTGGATAGAAAATGGGTTCAGATGTCTTATAACATTCCCTCTGGTTCCTTTGCTTTGGAGCCCAGGTGAATTAGAAAGTTTATTCCCCAACAGCCTTTGCCTGTCACTTGGAGGTCAGCAACCACACTCTGCTTTTAGGGATAATGGGCATCTCAACTTTTTAGTCTCCATTATTATGATTATAGAAAAAAAAAAAAAGGATAGAGTTAAGAGGTCCTGTTGCTTACCACAGACCTTCTATCCCAGACAAGACCCCAAAATATGTTGATGGAATTTCTTTCTTTAGTAGGTCCTTGGTCTTGGAGATTCGAAGAATCAACCTAGAGACTACTGAGATCACTGATAAGATAGGGTTTATTAGATAGGAAGGAATATAGAAGGAATGAAAGGCACTAGAGCCTCTTCCAGAGGGGGAAGACCCAAGTAGGATGTCCAAACTTGGTCTTTTGTTTAAGGGCTTATATACTCTTTTGTAAATAGGTAGGCCTTAAGAGTTATACTTGGCCAGGACTTCATAGACTGATGACATCCTTTCAATGTATCAGAGAGTGTAGTTTGGAGAAAAATAAGTCTGTTTGTTTAGGCCTAGAAAATTGGGGTCCTTGTCCAGCCCTGAGTAGGGGAACTCTGTATCAAGAAGGGTTATATTTATTTACTATCTTACTAAAATTATCTGGACATATTTTTGAAATTTGTTTGAATTATTAGGTATCATGATGAATGAAATACTGAAGTTCTATTTCTCTTTTTCCTAATGAGGCAGAGGAGAACATACTTATGTTCATAGGATTATGATCCTATAGTAGTTTTAAGAGAGTTTGAAAAAGCAAACTCATTTTGATATATAAAGTATTAAAATGTTGCAATCACAGTAGAGCATTACTTGTACCCTACTGGCTTTTTGTTAACACCTAGAAGTGTTGCCAGTTTGTAAGTAGCTGGCCTGACCATAATCAGGCATAAAATATCTTACTTTGGATTTGTGTTATTTCTGTATATGACTACTGTCACTCTATTGTTCTGATTAATAATCTAGACATCACCTTCCTCTATGTTTGTTTCTGTATAAATTGTTTTACACAAAAAATTACTTCATATTTACTGTTTCTTTGTAAGTGTTGTTTCCTAAATGACAGTGGATATAGAAAATCAACTAAATTCTCAATCCTTGGGTAAGTAAAAACAGCCAGTTTCAGAGAGAAATTATCAAGACATTTGGTATGATTACCTGGATCATCACATTTACATTAGCATTAATTTAATTTATATGTCTTTTCACTCCTCTGTAAGACTGGAATCCTAAAAAATGTTTCTTATTAGGTTTTGGAAATTAGCTTCAGCACTCCATAGGGTTTTTGTTGTTGTTGTTATTGTTGTTAATGGGAGGATAGAGGTACACAATTATCAAGTGAGAAAACAGACTTCCTTTTTTTGAAGAAAAAATTAAAGCACTAATTCATTCATTCAGTCTACAAATATTTATCAAGTATTTACTACATGCCAGACACTACTAGAGATATACATCTGAGTATAGTGAGTAATTGGCAAGGCAAAAAATACCCGAGCTGCAATAACCCAGCCAATTGCCCTCATGGAGCTTATTCTAGTGGGTTATATTATATGGTAATAAATAGTATAAAAAAGTATGGAGGAAAAACGTTTGTACTGAAGAAACTGTTGCTATTATAACTGTTATTTTCAGGGATGGCATCACAGATTTGAATAAAGTGAAACATGTAGTTGTCTAAGGGAAGAGCATCCTAGGTAAGGGGAATAACTAGTGGAAAGGTCCTAAGTGATAAATAGATTGGTGCATTTAAAGAGTAACAAAGAGACAAATATGACTGAATCAGTCAATGAAGGTGGGAGAAATTACAAGGAACCTGATCATATAGACCCTTCCAAACCATAGTGAGGACTTTGGTTAACATCTGAGTGAGGTGAGACAGCACTAAGGAGTAAAGGGAGCTGACTTGCAATTTTAAAGAATTATTGTATTCATTTGGTTGCAAATTGATGTAACCACTGAATATGGAAGCAGGATCAAGTTGAAAGGTTATTATAATCTATGTAAGGACAATAGTGGTTTTTACTAGCATGGTAATAGTGAAACCAGTGAGAAGTAGATGAATTCTGAATATATCCTGAAGCTAGAACCCCATTGGGACAGTTATATTTGATTGTTTTGGTCATTGCCTTACCACCAGAGGCTAGAAGAGTGTTTCACATATAAACTAAAATAAAATCTGAAGTCTCCTTCTTAGCAGCTAACTGGCTGGACTCCCTCTTGGCCAAGGGGATCCCCTAAAATGGAGTTGCTAGCTATGAAAAAGGAGATAAGAAATGCCTTACCATGTCCTCCTGACTTCTAAGAGATGTCTTTTGTAACTTACTACTATGCAAAATATATCTGCAGGTCCTTAATATATGTAAAATCCTCTTGGGTTTGGGCATATGTTTGTTTCTGATTAGTAGTACCTTTCCTTAATTCAAGCATTCATTTTCAACGGCTCTTGATCTATTAGAAAAAACCTAACTCTCTCAGCCAATTATTAGATACCAAATCTTTAAACCCACCTATAACCTATAAGCCCCCAACTTTACGATGTCCCACATTTTCAGGCCAAACTAATGTATGCATTCCACATATTGATTTTGACTTTACCTGTAATTCTTGTCTCCCTTGAATTTATAAAAGCAAGTTGTAACTTCATCACAGCAAGTCTATTTGCTCAAGATGTTTTGGGCGTAGCTCTGGGTCATGGGACTCAGATTTGGACAAGAATAAACCTCTTTAAGTTATTTTACAGAGTATGGTTTCTTTTATGTCAGAAGACCCATAAACACCATAAATGTATTTTTTAAAATATTTTAAAATATACATTTTAATGAATTGTTAGCTATGTAGAAAACTGATGACAAGTCAGGAAAGATGAGGAATTAGAATTAACCATTGTTTTTTAACAATGTAAAGATGACTGGTGACCTTCAGAAGTTACTTAAAACACCACAATATAGCTATAATTATCAATATTGTTATTATACCTGTGAAAGAATATAGTAGTGTCAAGTGAATCTTAGTTCTTTGATTTTGGCATTAGATTTTTTTGTCTTTAAATATGAGATGATAAAATTCCCAAACTCAGATACATTAGAGAATGCAGTACATTCAAATGCAACACTAAAGGTTTGAGACCTGAATCTTTGAGTTAGATATTTCACTGCATGACGACAGGCTCCATCATCTTTATCTGGAAAATGAGAAGTTGGGTTCAGATGATTTTAAGTTACTTTCTAGATAAGCTCTACAATGATTTTATTTAAAATGTCAATAATTAATGCAGTCATAAATACAATTTAAAGGCTATGTAAAGTACAGGAAAAATAATCTGTTTGCACAAAAGAGCCAAAAGAGTACAGTGAGAATGCATGTAAAATAAGAGAAAATAGTTTGTAAAGTTGAATTTCTTTTGAGCAATAACATTTTAAACTACTGGATATTTTTCTTCTAAGCCCAATACCTTTATTGTTTAAAAATGATCTTTAAACTTATGTGTCACAAATACTGTGATCTTTTGAAACTTACTCCAAAAGCTCTATCTCAAAGTACTTGCAGTGTGTTTGGAATACAACACTTAAAACTAGATGGGTGATTTTCTTAAAAGATTGAATATTCCTTTTTTGAATTCATTCCATATATGAAGACCAATTCCATATGCTTGGTATTGATGTGCAAATACTAATTCTTAAGAACCGTTTTAGACTTTGCCCAACAAAATGATTAACTAGAAGTAGGCAAGTGTTAAGGTAAGTAGACTTTATTTGATGTTTTAGTGTCTGCTATTGTATAACACTTTGGATTTCAACACTTAAACTAGATAGGAATACAACACTTATTCCCACTGTTATTACCACTATTTTAAAGTTTTCCTTTGAATTATTGGTATTTGATAGGATATATGTCTAATAACAGATTGATTTTAGGATTTTTGCAATTCCCAATATATTCCCAGCCACAATGTCTTTTATCTTCCCATCTCCCTTGATCAGATGGCCAGTGTCCTGATTCTATTGAGATATGTGAGGACAGAGATGTTGGTTCATAACTAAGGTTGAGTATAGTTTAGTTAATTTTCTTCTCTGCATAAAACCTTCCTTCTACTCCTCTTAGATTCTGTGCCTTAAACTTTGCTATGTTTTGTGTGCTTGTCTCACTAAACCTCATATTGAAATTGGATCCCCGATGTTGAAGGCACCTAATGGAAATTTGGGTCATGGCAGTGGGTCTCTCAGGAATAGGTAAAATCTCTCCTTGGGGGCAGTGATAGTGAGTGAGTTCTCACTTTATTAGCTCCTTTAAGAGCTGGTTGTTTAAAAAAGCCTCACACCACCCCTGTAGATTACTCTCTCCTAATATTGTATCTGCACTCACCAGCTGCCCTTTGCCTTTTGCCAGGAGTGAAAGCAGCCTATGCACCTTGCCAGATTCAGATGTTTAAACTAAAACTTTTATAAACATCAGAATTGTGAGCCAAATAAACCTATTTTTTTTAATCCAGTCTCAGGTATTCCTTTATAGCAACACAAAATAAATTAAGATGCCAAGATGCCTTTTGCCTATTGCTTTCTTGAGAGATGTATATTTAGGAGATCATGGAACAGACATACTTATTTTCCATTATTCTGCCACATAGATCCCTGGAGTTTAGGTCCACCCATTTCCATCTATGGTAGCTTGAGGAGCTATGACCTTAGTGAGAAGACAGGGCTTGAACACCACTCTGCTACTCTCATCTGAATTAGTTTGATATCAGACAAAGAGAAAGCTTATGATATCATGGCGAGAGAGAGAGAAAGAGAGAGAGAGAAAATTATAAGAGCCTTGGAGATTATTAGGGGTTGGAACCTGACACTCCAAAGAAATATGGTACTTGGGCATGCTGAGTATATTGAGTTAAAGGAAATTAGAATGGTTTCAAAAGCAAGGTATTTCTGAATTTCTCCTGCCATCTCTTACCTTGTGCCCTCCCTCACCACAAAGTGAGTCATAGAAACCAGAATTCTTCCTCCACAAGGTGGGTCATAGAAATGAAAGTTCTTCTTCCCTAAAACAAGCCATAAAATCAACAAAGGACACTCTCTCCATTCTCCAGTGAAGACCTTCATTCCAGAAGGATCTTGCCCTGAACCTAAGTGAATTAATGGTACATGGAGAGGCCAAGAAGGAGCAGAATAGACCATCCTTGCCGGGTTTACCCCCTTAATTTATTACCATTATATCATGCTCTTTTGTTCTAATCACAGTTCTACACAGTTGTTTATTCTTTCTTGAACCTAAGTATAAAAATAGACAAATTTTTCTGGATCTTTGGGTATTTATCTCTCAAAGCTCTTATGTCATGTAAAATTTTGATTAAATAATTCTTATGTTTTTCTTTTGTTAACCTTCTGTTAGAAGAGTGTTGTCTGTGAACCTTATGGTGGGTTAGCAAAAATGTCACACTATCTACCCCTACGAAAGAACCACTGAGAACCCAAAAATGGCAAAATCACAGGGAGAGAAATAATCCTGGTGAAATTAACAAGGCCCTTGATTTTGGGGAGTGAGAAAATTTTATTGTCTTCAAAGAAAAACAGTATATATTTGTTCCATTTATGAGTACCAAATGCACCCTGACTGAATATTAGACTCATATCAGTGGTACTCCTCGATCAACAAAAACTACATATTTTAGGTTTAATTGGGTATAATAAGGGATTAATACAATTACCACTTAAATTCCTAAAAATAGCCAAAATATTCACAATAATGATCTCTAGGAGAGTTCTATGAACTTTCACATCTGCCTCTACCATTCGTCTCAAGTAAAACCTTTTTATGATATTTTATTTGGCATTTCTTTCTTTCTTTGATTTTTTTTATTATTGTTGCAAATTCACTGAGGGTACAAACAACCAAGTTACACTGATTGAATTTGTTAGATAGATACCCTTTTATAATTGTGCCATGCTATCAAAAGGCGTACCACACATGGTAACCCCTGACCCCCTCCCTACTTCCCTCTCTCTGCTCTTCCCATCCTCTCCTACCATGTACTAGGTCATCAGTTGTCCTCATAACAGAATTGAGTACATCGGATTCTTACTTCTCTACTCTTGTGATGCTTTACTAAGAATATTATGTTCCAGGGCAGTGCCTGTGGCTCAAAGGAGTAGGGCATCGGCCCCATATGCCAGTGGTGGTGGGTTCAACCCTGACCCAGCCAAAAACTGCAAAAAGAAAAGAATATGTTCCACTTCCATCCAGGTTAATACAAATGATATAAAGTTTCCATCCTTTTCAGTGGCTGAATAGTATTTCATGGTATACATATACCCTAGCTTATTAATCCATTCCTGGGTTGGTGGCCATTTAGGCTGTTTCCACATTTTGACAATTTTGAATTTAGCTGCAATAAATATTCTAGTGCAAGTGCCTTTATGGTCAAATGATTTTTTTCTTGTGGGTATATGCCCAGTAATGGGATTGAAGGGTCAAATGGGAGTCCTAATTTGAGTTCTTTGAGGGTACTCCATAATTCCTTCCAAAAAGGTTGTATTAGTTTGCAGTACCACCAGTAGTATAAAAGTGTTCCCTTCTCTCCACATCCACTCCAGCATGTGCAGGTTCGTGGTTTTGTGATGTGGACCATTCTCACTGGGAATAGATGATATCTCAGGGTGGTTTTTATTTGCAATTCTCTGGTAATTAGGGTAATGATCATTTTTTCATGTGTGTGTTAGTCATTAATCTGTCTTATTTGGAGAAGGGTCTATTCATTTCTCCTGTCCAGTGGTATAAGGGATTGTTGGCTCTTTTTATGGTACTTAATTTGAATTCTCTGTAGATCCTAGTTATTAAGCTTTTGTCTTATTCAAGATATGCAAATATCCTTTCCCACTGGATAGGTTGTCTATTTGCTTTGGTTGTTGTCTCCTTAGCTTTACAGAAGCTTGTCAGTTTCATTCAGTACCATTTGTTTATTTTTGTTGTTGCCATTGCCATGGAAGTCTTCCTCATAAAGTCTTTCCCTAGGCCAATAGCTTCAAGTGTTTTCCTCACTCTTTCTTTAAGGATTTTTACTGATTCCTGCCTTAGATTTAGGTCTTTAACCATCTTGAATCAATTTTTGCGAGTGGAGAAATGTGCAGGTCCAGTTTCAGTCTATTATATGTGGCTATCTATATCTCCCAACACCATTTCTTCAATAGGGACTCTTTCCTCCAGTGTATGTTCTTGTTTGGTTTATCAAAGATTAGGTGGCTGTAAGATGTTAGCTTCATATCCTGGTTTTCTATTCAGTTCCAAATGTCTATGTCTCTATTTTTGTGCCAATACCATGCTGTTTTGATAACTATGGCCTCATAATATAGCCTAAAGTATGGTAGGCTGATGCCCCAGGCTTTGTTTTTATTATAAAGAATTGCCTTGGCTATATGGAGATTTTCCTCGTTTCATACAAGATGAAGAACTGTTTTTTTCCAAGTCTTGAAAGTATGATGTTGGCATTTTAATAGGGATGGCATTGAATTTGTAGATTGCTTTGGGGAGCACAGACATTTTAACCATGTCAATTCTTTTCAGTCATAAGCATGGTATATTCTTCCATTTGTTTATATCTTCTGCTATTTCTTTTCTTAGAGATTTGCAGTTTTCTTTATAGATGTCCTTCACCTCTTTTGTGAGGTATGTTCCTAGGTATTTCATTTTCTGTGAAGCTACTGAGAAGGGAATTGTGTCCTTCTCATCTTGCTGTTATTGCCATATACAAAGGCTACTGATTTGTGGACTTCAATTTTATATCCTGAGACATTACTGTATTTTTTTGTCACTAGAAGAAGTCTTGTGGTTGAGTCTTTGGAGTTCTCTCGTAGATCATATCATCGGCAAAAAGGTAGAATTTCACTTCCTTTGCCCCTATTTGGATGCTCTTTCACTTTCTTGCCCGATTGTACTGGCTAGAACTTCCAGTACTATGTTGACTAATAGTGGCAATAGAAAATAACCTTATCTTCTTCCACTTCTAAGTGGAAAACCTTTCATTTTTCTCCATTCAGTATAATATTAGCTGTGGGTTTGTCATAGTTTAAGAAATCTGCCACCAATGCCTGCATTCATCAGAGTTCTAATTAGAAAAGAATGCTGAATTTTATCCATCACTTTTTCAGCATCTATACAGATGATCATATGGTCTTTGTTTTGGCTTCTGTTGACATGGTGAATTACGTTTATGGATTTGCATATGTTAAACCAGCCTTGCATCTCTGGGAAGAAACCTGCTTGATCATGATGAATCACATTTTTAATGAAACACTGTAATCTATTGGCTAGGATTTTGTTTATAATTTTTGCATCTATATTCATTAGTGAAATTGATCTTTAGTCTCCTTTTTAGTTGGATCCTTTCCTTGTTTTGGTATCAGGATGATATTTGTTTCATAGAATACGTAGGGGAAGATTCCTTCTTGCTCAAGTTTTTGGAATAATTTCTGCAGTATAAGTATAAGCTCTTCTTTGAAGGTTTGATAGAATTCTGGTGAGGAGCCATCTGGACCTGAACATTTTTTTATTGGGAATTTTTTTTATTGTTTCTTTGATCTCAATGCTTGAAATTGGTCTTTTCAGGAGATATATTTCTTGATTATGTCTATGGAGAGGGTGTGATTCCAAATATTGATCCATTTCCTCCACTTTGTCAAATTTCTAGGCATAGAATTTCTTACATTATTCAGAGATAATCTCTTATATCTCTGTTGCATCTGTTGTAATTTCCCCTTTATCATTCCTGATTAAGGTTGCTAGAGATTTCACTTTTTTGTTTCTAGTTAGTCTGGCCAAAGGTTTGTCTATTTTATTTACTTGTTTAAAAAACCAACTTTTTTTGTTCATTTTCTGAATGTTTTTTTGTTCTCAATTTCATTAATCTCTGATTTAATTTTGGCTCTTACTTTTCTTATGCTGGACTTAGGGTTAGAATGTTCTTCTTTTTTCAATTCCATCAGATGGTTTGTGAGTGTGCTGATGCACTCACTTTCTGTTTTTCTAAGGCAAGCATCTACTGTAGTAAATTTTCCTCTCAGGACTGCTTTTTCTGTATCCCAGAGATTTGGGTAACTTTTATCTTCATTGTTGCTATGTTTGAGGAAATTAAAAATTTCCTCTTTCATCTCTTCCTGAACCCAACTATCATTCAACATAATGTTGTTTAGTTTCCAAGACTTTGTGGAGAGATGAACATTTTTGTTGGGTTGAGCCTTGCCATTACAGCCCTGTGGCCTGAGAAGAGACATGGTATAATTTCTACTCCTTTAATTTTTCTGAGGTTTGATTTGTATCCTAGGACGTGGTATATTTTGTAGTATGTGCCATGAGCTCATGAGAAAAAAAAGTATATTCTTTTGCTCTGGGATAGTGTGTCTATTAGTCCCATTTGTTGTAGGGACATCTTTAAGCCCTTGTATCCTTGTTTGCTTTCTGTTTAGTGGATCTTTCCATTTCTGTCAGAGTGATATTGAAGTCCCTGACTACCAAAGTGTTATGAAATAAGATATTGTTCAGATCCCTCAAGGTCTGCTTCATAAAAATGGAAACATTTAATTTAGGTGCATAAATGTTTAAAATTGAGATGTATTCTTGTTTGTTGTTGCTTTGACCAGTATTAAATGTCCACCTTTGTCTTTCTTAACTAATGTTGCACGTTGCCGTGAATCCACTTGTATCTGAAAATAAGATTGTAACCCCTCCTTTCTTTTGATTTCTATTTGCTTGAAACACTGTTATCCATCCCTTAATCCTGAGTCTTTATTTGTCCTTCAGGACACAGATGATTTTCTGACCATTCTCTTCTGTCTTGTAAAGTTTCAGTTGAAATGTCTGCTGTCATCCTAATGACTCTGCTCTTGTAGGTCAATTGGCGCCTATTCTTAGATGTTTACAAAATTTTCTCCTTCATCTTGACTTTGGACAGGTTCATTAAAATGTGTCTAGAGACTCTGCTAGAGTTGAGATGACCCAGGGTCCAATATTCATCTGAAAGGACTGTGTCAGGATCTGTAGTATAACTTGGGAAGTTTTTGTTCATGATAGTCTGGAGTAGATCTTCCATACATTTGGAAAAATCCTCTTCTCCTTCAGGGATTCCTATTGTCCATATGTTAGAATGTTTCATCACATCTTGTAGTTTCTAATCCCTTTCAGGGATTCCTATTATCCATATGTTTGAACACTTAATGGTGTCTCTTAGTACTCTAAACGCCTGCTCTGCTTTCTCTCTCTTCTGACTCTGTAACTTCCTGTGTTAACTCAAAGTCTTTTTCCTCTAACTCTGATGTTCTTCAGTCTCTGTGGTCTAATTTATTTTTGATAATTTATACTGCTTTTTAAATTCCCTGATTATCTTTTTCATTTCTTTAAGCTCATCCACATCTATTCTATATTCTATATATCGCTTGTCTGAGTTTTGTTTCTGCCTTTCTATTTTATCATCCATTCTCTTTATTGTCTTAATCATCCATAGTTTAAATTATCTTTCTGTCAGATCCATTAGTTCTTTTTCTTTTTTTGAGACAGAGTTTTACTGTGTCTCCCTTAGTAGAGTACCATTGTATCACAGCTTACAGCAACCTCCAAATCTAAGGGCTCAAGCAGTTCTCTTGCCTCAACCTCCCAGTAGTTGGGACTACAGACACCCACCACAATGCCTGGATATTTTTGTTGTTGTTTTGCCATTGTTGTTTATCAGGCCCTGGCTCAGTTCATCCACCAGCCCTGGTGCATGTGGCCAGTACCATAACCACTGAGCTATGGCCACTGAACCCAGATCCATTAATTCTTTATAGGATGAGTCTTCTGTAGAAAATGCCTTGTGGTCCCTTGGTGGAGTTGCTCTGTTTTGGTTCTTCATGGTACCAGAATTTTTCTTTAGGTTCCTCCTCATTGTGCTTTCTTCTTGTTCACTGCTTTGTGTACGTTTTTCCTTTTCATTTCTTCTTTTGCTTCATGTTACCTTGTCTCAGAATTTAGGTAATGAAGAAGGCTCTTGGCATGGGGTTGGTAGGTGGAGAAGGTTTGGAGCAATCAAGGAGATGCAAGAGGAAAGGAAAAAAAAGATGAAAAAAAGAAGGAAAGCATAAGAGAAAACAGAAAGAAAAAGAAATGAGAGCAAAGAAAAAGGGGGATAAAGGAGACTAACAGAGGAATATTGAAGAACAGGAGAGAAGGACATAAAGGAAGGATGAGAGTGCTAGAAGTAATGTTATTATTCTGGACAATGCTAAGGCCACACCTATAGTACAAGGGTTTTGAAGAGCTGAAATGGGTTGGTTCCCCTAAATCTGCCCCTCCTTACCAGCCTGAACAGAGCCAAATTCTTCTCCTACCAAAATTAGGAAGAGAAGAAAAAGAGCAAAGACAAAAAACAGGAAGGAAAAATTGAGTAAGAATGAAAATAGAAAAAAAAAAAAGAAAGAAAAATAGAAAAGTACTGCAGTGTGATCTTGCTAATACTTTATTCCTAGGGCCAATGGTAGAAAATTCTTGTGGCCTCTTTGAGCCAGACTGCAGCTGCAATCCACCTGCCAGACCATAGCTGTGTCACACCCACCCTCAGCAAAGAAAGAGTGGAAAAAGAAGAAAATATATATATATATATATATGTGTGTGTGTGTGTGTGTGTGTGTGTGTGTGTGTGTGTCTGATGGGAAAAAAGAATAAAATATTAAAATAACAATAGATAAAGGAAATTAAACATACTGTTGTATCAAATAAAGGGAAGGGAGGACAAAGGAATAAGGAAAGAAGTAAGAAAGACAATAAACCAAGAAGAACAGAAAAATAAGAGAAAAAGGTGGGGAAATATCTAAGCTGATGCAGAAGCACATTATGTGGGAGAGATGAGAAGAATAGAAGAGTTTCTAACAACTGATAGAATGCTGA
>CAUYRH010106881.1:0-13460 GCA_963574655.1 Perodicticus potto
CTCTTTCATGTTTACATGGATGGAACTGGAACATATTCTTCTTAGCAAAGTATCTCAAGAATGGAAGAAAAAGTATCCAATGTACTCAGCCCTACTATGAAGCTAATTTATAGCTTTCATATGAAGGCTATAACCCAATTATAGGACAAGAATATGGGGAAAGGGGTATGGGAGGGGAGGAGGGAAGGATGGGTTGAAGGAGGGTAATTAGTGGGATCACACCTACGGTGCATCTTAGAAGGGTACAGGCAAAACTTACTAAATGCAGAATACAAATGTCTTCATACAATAACTAAGAGAGTGCCATGAAGGCTATGTTAAACAGTTTGATGAAAATATTTCAGATTGTATATGAAGCCAGCACATTGTACCCCATTATTACACTAATGTACACAGCTATGATTTAATAAAAAAAAAAAAAAAGAAAGACAGAGAGAGAAAGAAAGAAAGAAAGAGAGAGAGAGAGAAAGAGAAACTGAAGCAATATCAGAAATATATTACTGGAATCTGATCAAACTAAAAAGCGTCTGCACATGGCAGCGCCTGTGGCTCAAGGAGTAGGGCACCCACCCCATATACTGGGAGTGGCAGGTTCAAACCCGGTCATGACCAAAACTGCAAAAAAAAAAAAAGTTGGTAAAAAACTTCTGCACAGCCAACACCACAGTAAGTAAAGCAAATAGACAACCTTCAAAATGGGAGAATATTTTTACAGGTTATGTTTCTGACAAAGGTCTGATAATTAGAATCCACAGATAATCCAAACTAATCAATATGAAAAAAATATATATAGCAGCCCATATAGCTTATGGCTAGGAGGAGTGAGAGTTATAAGAAATACTTGTAGCTCAATAATGGAACACCTTGGTGGAAAAGGCATGGAGATGTATTTAGCTCTCCTAACAAGCATGAGAGCTCGAGAGATGAGAGCAGTGGTGAATTGGCAGTCTCTGCACCTGTGGTGTTGAGAGGCACGAGATCAGCCTAATATTAGGCTGGAGGAGAAAGCAGTCGGGAGCATGTGCATTCTATCACAGACTCGCTTACTCTGACTCTGTCTCCTCTCCTGCCTGAAGAATGCCAGCACAGCATCTCTCTGCTGAAGATCACTAAGCTCTCCTAAAGACTAAGATCCTTCTTTCTAAAAAGACTGCTTTACTCTGTCTAAGATACTCTCTCTCTCTTTCTAGCTAAAGAAGATAGCCCTCAGGCACCTAAGAGACCTGAGCAAAGTAATTTAGTGGTCCATGTTCAGAACCTAGATAAGTTGGGCCTGATACCTTGCCAGTCCTGGGCCCTGACAAGTGGTGTCAGAAGTGGGATGTGACATACAAATAACCCCATTTCTTTGTGCGCAAGAGACTTGAACAGAAGCTTCTGTGAGGAAGACAGCTGCATGGCCTACAGACACATGAAAAAATGCTCATCTTTAATCATCAGAGAAATGCAAGTCAAAATCACTTTGAGATATTATCTGACCTCAGTAAGATTAGTCCACATAACAAAGATCCCCAAACTACAGATGTTGGCATGGATGTGGAGAGAAGGGAACACCTCTACACTGCTGGTGGGAATGCAAGCTAATACAGACTTTTTGGAAAGAAGATTGGAGAAAACTCAAGGAACTAAAAGTGGACCTACCATTTGATCCTACAATTCCTCTACTAGGTGTATACCCAGATGATCAAAAATCATTTTACAACAAAGATATTTGTAGCAGATGCTTATTGAATCCCAATTCATAATTACAAAGTCATGGAAGCAGCCCAAGTGCCCACTGACCCAAGAATGGATTAACAAATTGTGGTATATGTATACCATGGAATACTATGCAGCCATAAAAAATATGAAAAACTATACATCTTTTATGTTTACCTGGGTGAAGCTAGAAAATATTCTTCTGAGTAAAGTATCTCAATAAAGGAAGAAAAAGTATCCAATGTACTCAATACTACTATGAAACCAATATATAATCACTTACACTTTCATACGAATGATAAAACATAACTATAGTCCAGAAAGGAGGAGGAAAGTGGAGGGAGAGGGAAGAGGAGGGGGGATATTTGGTGGGACCTCATGTAATGTGCATAATGCAACAGCACATTTCAAAACTATTAAGAATAGAATATAAATGTCTTACCACGACAAACAAGTAAGCAAGGTGATGGTTATGTTAATCAGTTCGACGTAAGCATTCACTGTTTATCAAGTCAGCACGTTGTACCACATACATATATTAATGTACACAGTTATAATTTAATAAAGAAAAAAGTAAATAATATTGAATCTTCTGATCTGCAGACATAATATATCTCTTTACTAATTTATTTTTTTTTTTTACAAATTTCTTTCAGAAATCTTTTGCTCTTTTGGGGGGTAGGGATCTTGGAAATATTTTGTTAGGTTTATCTATAGGTTTAAAAAAGTTTTTTGTTATCACTATAAATACAATTATTTCTTAAATATTTTTCAATGATGTGCTGCTAGTATATGACAATATATTAATCTTGTACATGGATCATCTGGCCTTGCTAAATGTATATATTAGTTCTGGCAGTCCTAGGTTTTTTGTAGATTACCTGACATTTTCTATATATACAATCATATATGTAGTCGAGGAAAAGTAATAGTTTTAGTTTTTCCATTTTCATTTTTCTGTCCTTTATTTCTTTGTACTGCTGTATTGAAGTAACTATGTCTTTCAGTACATTGAATGTTGAATGTAAATGGGAAAAGTAGGCATCCTGGCCTTGTTCCCAGTCTAAGGGGAAAAAAATTAAGTTTTTCCACATTAAATATAAAGTTGGCTCTAGGTTTTGAAAAAATACCTTTCATTAATTTGAGAGTTTGTAGTTTGCTAAAAGTTTTTATCAAGCATTTGGATGCTGTCAAATGCATTTTCTGCATCTACTGAAATAATTATATGGTTCCCCTGCATTCTGCTAATCTGGAAAATTGTATTATTAAATAACTTATTATTAAATGTTAAAACAACCTTGTATCTCTGGAATAAACCCTTTCTTGGTTATGATAAACTCTCTTTTTTATATTGTATCTAATTTATCTTATTAAGTATTTTGGGATCTATGCTAAAAAGGGATGTTGGACTGTAGTTTTCTTTTCACACATGCCTTTGTCTTTGGTATCAAGGTAATTCTAGACTTACAAAATGAGTAACAAAGTGTCTCCTCTCCATTATTTTCTGAAAGGGTTTTTATAGACTTGACATTACTTCTTAATATTTGGGATAATACAACAATGAAATCACTTGTATCTGGACTTTTCCTATGGAAATTTTAGTGCTATTAATATTACTAATTCAATTTCTTTACTTGATTAATCCTATTCAGAATTTCTATTACAACTGGAATAAATTTTGGTAAGTTGTATTTTTCAAATCATTTTGTATAGGCTGTTGAATTTACTGGTATAAATTTATTATTTGTATTATCTTATTATTCTTTTAATGCCTGTAGGGTTTTCTGTTAATAACCCCTTTTTTCTTGATGACATTGGTGATATGTGATCAATTATTTATTTTCAAAGAACCAGCTTTTTGACCTCGTTGTTTTTTTTAATTTTCCTAAACAGTAGAACTTCCATAGCTGACCACTTCCCTACACTGACCATCTCCTTAAGTTGACCTAATTTTCACACACTGGACACCCACCACCTGTACTCAGCAGTACAGGAGGCCCAGTCGCTTATGTCAGCCACCTCTGCATGCTGACCAGCTTGTTATAGCCCCATGGGGGTTACCTCACAGAGGTTCTGCTGCATTTTCTGTTTGCTTCCTGCATTGTTGGTTCTGATCATATCTTCATTCATTTCTACTTCTTTTTTTCTTTTTTTGGAAATGGAATCTCATTTTGTTGCCCTCAGGAGAGTGCTGTGGCGTCACAGCTCACAGCAACCTTCAGCTCCTGGGCTTAGGTGATTCTCTTGCCTCAGCCTCCCAAGAAGCTGGGACTATAGGCACCTGTCACAATGCCTGGCTATTTTTTGTTGCAGTTGGCTGGGTCTGAGTTTGAACCCACCACCCTCAGTATCTGGGGCAGGTGCCCTACACACTGAGCCACAGGCGCAGCCCACATTTCTACTTCTATTTAACTTTAGTCTTACTGCTTTTCTTTTTTATTGCATCATCTTGAAGAAGAACATTAGATAGCTTATTTTAGATCTTTCTTATTTTCCATTATAGATATTTCATTTACAAGTTTCCCTTTAGGCTTGCTTTAGCTGTACCCTAAAATAATTTCATGCATGCTCATTAATATTTACTTTTAAAATTTGTCACATTCCCTTGTGATTTCATCTTTGACTCGTGACTTTATTAGAAATGTGTTTTGTGCTTTCACATATTGGGGTTTTCCAAGATACATGATTATTATTGATTTCTAATGTAAATTTGTTATTGTCAGAGTATATAATCTTTACAACATAATATTATAATTTTGGTGAATTTACCATGGACAAAAGAAAAAAATAAATTCTGTGGTTACTGTATACAACAGCCTACAAATAACAATTAAATCAATTTGGTTTATAATGTTATTTATATCTTTTATGGCTTTCCTGATTTTTTGTCAAGGTATTCTATCAATTTCTGAAGGGTGATAAAATCTCTGTCTATGATTGTGAAATTATCTAATTTATTTTAATCTGGTGAATCAATTTCATCTTGAGGATTTATTAGGCATAATTTTATTTTTTTCACAATTCTAATATTGTTAGTCTTCTTAATAAGTTGTGCTACTTATTATTGTTAAATGTCCCTCATTGTCTCTGATAATACTATTTCTCTTTAAGTCTATTTTATGACAATTTCCTCTTTTATGCTTATTGTGTGCATGCTATGCATTCAACATATCTCCATCCTTACACTAAAATTATACCTCATATCACTTCTCAGCTTTTTGGCTAAGTCAAGTGTAAAATTGTGTCTTTTATGAGTAGTACATATGAGAGCCTTACTCTTTTTAAATCTGCTTTCTCAATATTTTTCTTCTAAGTGGAATGTTTTCAGTTAAAATTATTCATATAGTTGCATTGAGATCAAAGAATTTATTCCTTACTTTGTATTTGTTCCTCTGTTTTTTACTCATTTCTGTGCTAATTCTTCTCTTAGGGGGAATTTTAATATTTCATTTTCTATTGGTTGGCTCTTTATCTAAATCCTTATTCCTATATTTTTATTAGTTACTCCATGAATGACAACACACATTATCTAATCCTTCTATATTCTACTTAAAGTTTCATTACATCAAGTAAAGTGTACAAGCCTTGAAATAGCATAGATCCCTTTACCTCCCCATTTCCCTTTACGTCATAATTGTCACACACATCAAAACCCCCACCAGACAAAGTTATAATTTATACTTTCAACTGTCATATCTTTAAGAACTTGAGAGCAAAAAAGTTATCTTTTATGTTTACCTACTACTTACCTTTTCTGTTGCTCTTGTTTCATTTCTTAAGATCCTATTTCCCTGCCTTATCATTTCCTTTTATCCTAAAGAACTTTCATTAACATTTCTTTTTTTTTATTAAATCATAGCTGTGGACATTAGTGTAATCAAGGGGTATAATGTGCTGGTTTCATATACAATCTGAAATATTTTCATCAAACTGGTTAACATAGCCTTCATGGCATTTTCTTAGTTATTGTATGAAGACATTTCTATTCTGCATTTAGTAAGTTTTGCCTGTACCCTTTTAAGAAGCACCGTAGGTATGGCCCCACCAATTACCTTCCTTCCACCCAACCTCCACCCTCCCCTCCCCTCCCTTGCCCCTTTCCCCATATTCTTGTGCTATAATTGGGTTATAGCCTTTATATGAAAGCTATAAATTTTACAGAGCAAATCTGATGAGATTGAATTCTAATAGTTTCTTTAATCTGAAAATGTCTTTTTTTGGTGGGGGGCTTTATTCCTGAAGGGTTATTTTTCTAGATATAGAATTCTGGCTAGAAAGTTATTTTCTTTCAGTGTTTAAAGACATTCCACTACCTACCAGCCTCCCTTGTTTCTGATAAAAAATTGCAGTCATTCAAATCACAGTCCCCTTGTATGTCATTCTTTGCCTGCTGTTTTCAATATTTTTTCTCATCTTAGGTTTTCAGCAACAAAATTATAATGTTTCTAGGGATGCTCAAGGTTTTATTTTTATTGCATGTATTCACTGAGTTTTATGAAATTGTAAATAAAATCTGAATCAAGTGCATTTCTCTTTTTTAAAGTTTGAGCATTTATTACCTTTATGCTCTTTTCTTAAACTTCAGATCATTATGTATGATTTGGTTACAAAGTTTGCTTTTGTGTGAATGCAGTCAGAGTTAAAGGTGTGTCCCTGTCCCACAAAGCATGCAATATGCCCATGCAATGAATCCATGAGTGGGAATTTATTTATTCCCTTACCTCTCAACTTTAATTTTGTTGAGTTTTGCTGCGAGATGAACTTACAGGTGTTGAGCAACAAATTCCAATTCACTGTTGAGAACATGTGGTGTTTGTTTTTCCATTCTTATACTACTTCACTTAGGAGAATGGTCTCCAATTTCATCCAGGTTGTTACTAAAGATTTTTTGTATTTTTTTTTTTTTTTTTTTTTTTTTGCAGTTTTTGGCTGGGGTTGTGTTCAAACCCATCACCCCCAGTATATAGGGCTAGTACCCTATTCTTTGAGCCACAGGTGCCACCCTAGGTCACCATCTTTTTTGTGGCCACATAGTATTGCATGGTGTACATATGCCACAATTTGTTTTTCATTTTGTTTCTTTAATTTTTAAAAGCCAATAACCATCCATTCATGAGCTATGGGCACTTGGGTTGTTTCCACACTGTGATTGTGAATTGTGCTGCTATGGACATTTGAGTGCAAGTGTCTTTTTGATAAAATGTCTTTTCAACCTTTGGGTAAATGCCTAGTACATGAATTGCAGAATCAAATGACAGGTCTACTTTTAGTTCTTTGAGGAATCTCCACACTACTCTCCATAGAGGTTGCACTAGTTTGCAGTCCCTCCAACACAGTCTGAGTGCTCCTTTCTCTCTACTTCCATACCAGCATCCGTTGCTTTGGAGCTTTATGATGTGAGTCATTTTCACTAGGGTTAACTGGTATCTCAATCAGGTTTTGGTTTGCATTTTCCTGATGATTAGAAACAATGAACATTTTTTTCATGCATTTTTTGACCATTAGTCTATCTTAGTGAATAAAGTTTCTGCTCACGTCTCATGGAAATATCCTCTGTTTGCTTTGTTGATTGTATCCTTAGTTGTGCAAAAACTTTTTAACTTGATCAGGTCCTATTTATTTATTTTTGTTGTTCATGTGATTACCAATGGGGTCATCTCCATAAATTACTTCCCTAGGCTGATGGGAAGATTTATGATTTTTTAAATCTTTAATGGTTTTTCCCACACTTTCTTCTGGGATTTTTATAGTTTCATTTCTCAGGTTTAACTCTTTTATCTCAGCTGGGTATAGTGGCTCATGGCAGTAATCCTAGCATTCTGGGAGGCTGAGGTGGGAGGATGCCTTGAGTCAGGAGCTTGAGACCAGCCTAAGCAAAAGCAAGACTCTTGTTTCCACTAAAAATAAATCTTTTATCTCTTGTGAGTTAATTTTTGTGAGTGGTGAGAGGTGCAGACCCTGTTTCAGTCTTTCATATGTGGCTATCCAGTTTTTGGCACCATTTATTGAATAGGGCTTCTTTTCATAGTATATGTTTTTGTTTGATTTATCAAAATATATATGGCCACATGAGGGTGGTTTTGTCTCTAGATTCTCTGTTCTGTTCCAAATGTTTATGTCTCTTATTTTTATGCCAGTACCATGCTATTTGGATCATTATAGCCTTGTAAATTAGCTTGAAGTCTGGTAAAGTGATGCATCAAGGAACTGAAAAGAAAGAGCAAACAAATGCCAAACCCAGCAGAAAAAAAGAAATAGCCAAGATCAGATCAAAACTGAATGATACCAAGAACAAAAAAAAATACAGAAGATTAAGGAAGCAAAAAGTTAGTTCTTTGAAAAGATAAACAAATTTGGTAAGCCTTTGGCTAGATTAAGCAGAAACAAAAATGAAAGGTCTCTAATAAGCTCAGTCAAAAACATAAAAGGGGAAAGAACAACAGATATCACAGAAATATAAAATATCATCATTGAATACTACAAAAATCTCTATGCCCAGAAATTTGAAAAAGTGGAAGAAATGTACTAATAACTAAAATCACACCACCTCCCAAGACTCAATTAGAAGAAATAGAACTCCTGAACTAATCAATATCAAGCATAAACATTGCAACAACAACAAAAAACCTTCCATCAAAAAAAAGTCCTGGACCAGACAATTTTATACCAGAATTTTACCAAACCTTCAAAGAAGACCTTGTATCCATATAGCAGAATCTGTTCAATAACATTGAGAAGGAAGGAACCCTCCCAACTTCTTCTAAGAAGCAAATATCACCTGATACCAGATCCAGGAAAGGACAAAACAAAAAAAAAGAAAACTACAGATCAATATCTTTAATGAATATAGATGCAAAATTATAAAATCTTAGCAAATAGAATTTAACTACACATCAAAACTTCACCAGGACCAGGAAAGCTTCATCCCAAGGATGCAAGACTGGTTCAACATATGCAAATCTGTAAATGTAATTCACCACATAAACAGAAGTAAAAACAAAGACCATATGATCCTCTCAATAGATACAAAAAAGCATTTGACAAAATTGAGCACCCCTTTCTGATAAGAACACTTGATAAAACTGGCATAAACAGAACATTCCTTAAATTGGTTGAAGCCATATGTGACAAATCCACAGCCAACATCATGTTGAGTGGAGAAAAAGTAAAAGCATTCCTGCTTAGAATTGGAACCAGATAAGGATGTCCACTATCACCTCTACTATTCAATAGAGTGCTAAAAGTCCTAGCCAGAGCAATCAGACTAGAGAACAATATGAAGGGTATCCAAATAGGGACAGATAAAGTCAAACAATTGGTCTTTGCTGATAACATGATCTTATACCTAAAAAACCCCAAGGACTCACTGAGAGACTCCTGGAATTGATAAATGAATATAGAAAAGTCTCAGGATATAAAATCAAAGTAGCTTTCATAGACACCAGCAACAGTCAAGCGGAGAATCAAATCAAAGACACAATACCCTTCACAGTAGCATCAATGAAAATGAAATACCTTGGAATATATTTAACAAGGAAGATGAAGGATCTCCACAGGGAAAACTACAATACACTGAGAAAAGAAATTGCAAAAGATATTAACTGATGGAAAAACATACCATGTTCATGGACTGGTAGCATCAATACTGTTGGAATAGCTATACTACTCAAAGTGTTTACAGATTCAATACAATCTCCACTAAAATGCCAACATCATATTTTGCAAATCTTGAAAAAACAGTCCTATGCTTTGTATGGAACCAGAGGAGATTCCAAATAGTCAATGCAATCCTATGAAGTAAATGCATTTTCTTCACCTCACTTAACACAGTTGCAAACACTACTTTAAATTCTTGGTCATTTCAACATCTGTGGTTCTCTTAACTCTAATGTCTGTTGGTTGTCTTTTTCCCTTGAGGATTGATTATATATCACCCAAGTATATTGGGTCCTTAGTCACAGTCTCCTGGATATTGCCAATGTTAAAGTATGTAGACTCTGGATCATGTTATAACCTCCTAGAGATTATTTTTTTTTATTTAGAAGCAAATTAGGTTCAGACTATATTTCTGTTTCACCTTTTAAGGGAAGTAGTTCAAATTCAAATTTTCTTTCTTTCTTTTTTTTTATTTAAGAGATAAGAGCAGTCTTGCTATGTTGCCAGACTGGTTTCAAACTCCTGGCCTCAAGAATTCTCCCACCCTGGCCTCCCAAAGTGCTTGGATTACAGGGGTGAGCCAGTGCACCTAGCAGCAAATTCAAATTCTCTAGGATGGTTTGGTTCTGTCCCACATACATGTAGTCATCCAGAGACTTGTGCCGATGGTTCAAATTTCAGTTGCGTTCTCTAAGCTTTGCCATCTAGGTTTGTGCCTGTCCAGCACATACATGATTCAGGAGTTAGTTTAACCTCATTCAGTCCTCTTGGCATTGGCTAAGTGTAAGTTCCAGAACAGAACTGAAGGGATCCTCCGGCTCCCTCTCCTGGGACCCCTCTACTCCCACAGCTATGACTTTCTCTGTCTGGTCTGAGCAGAAAGATGGGGTTGCTGCTCAGCTCTATCCTTTTGCACCCCTGAGCCACTGTATGGTGGGGCCTTCCCTGATTAGAGAAATACAATGGAGAAAAACAGGAAAATCACCCCTCAGAGGGTCACTTCTGGG
Source organism: Perodicticus potto (assembly GCA_963574655.1). Lineage (NCBI taxonomy): Eukaryota > Metazoa > Chordata > Mammalia > Primates > Lorisidae > Perodicticus > Perodicticus potto. The sequence continues at coordinate 10,362 of CAUYRH010106881.1, forward strand.
TTTTGACACCTGTCCTCAATCCACTAGATTTTGCTTATTTTTCTGAGTCCATAGGGTAGTTGATCTTTGTGCTTTGCCTGAAGTTTTAGTTGTAATCAGAAGGAGGTATGGACTATAGTAAATCTGCACCTCCACAGCAGAACTGGAACTCAACTTTCTTTCTTACTATGAAACCCAGTCAAATCAGTCTTTTCTAGCTAATGTCTGCACTTAAAAATAAATTACACCTGACACTGTTCCTGTGCCAAATTCCTAAACTGACCTATATACTCTTCATCATCTGCTTGGGACCTGGGCATGAACACAAGGAGGCCCCATGCTCACCTTGAAGCCCTGCCCAGGGTGAGGAAGGTCAGCCTACATTGCACAGCAACTCTGGATGAGACCAGGTATGCCTGACTCCAGTTGCATTTTGAAAGGAAACTCCTACTACTCTCCATGACCATCAGTGTTCCAAGGAGGAAACACAGTGCATTGATATTCAAGAAGACAAGTAGATGGTCCTGTGCCTTTTGGAATTCCTTTTATCAAATGCCCTGTACCTTACCCTCCAATGCTGAAGTATGACCTGAGCAAAACAAATCTGTTCTTTTTAAACCTCAAAACATATTGAAAGTTCTTACATGTTTAAAAGCTGATATATTTAGCTATTTTCACAAACACTTTTAATATATTATAATTGGAATTATTTTAAGTGAATTTGAATTACAACACTATTTTTGGAGAATGTCATAGCAAGGTTATAAAGACTATCAGAATTGACAAAGAGCTTATTACAAGTCATCTTTGCTGCAAATATTTACAAATTAAAATGCCTGTGTGTCAATTTTCCTCCAGAATTATGCATGAATATTCCCAGTAACCTCACTAACAATCTTGTTTGCAAGACAGCACTTCCTTAAAGACTTAAATATAAGAGAAAACAACAGTTTAATGACCCTCATGTTCTGGTGCCTGGCAGAAAAGCTAGATGATCACTCTTATTTTCTAAAATTACACTTGTTCTGCTGCTCCTTCACATTGAATTAGAGATTGATTCAGAGTCATCCATAATTTAAAAGTTAATCCTACCTATTTTTATGTTCCATGTAAGAGAAACATTAGAAGTGACCCAAGTAATTATTGTAAAACACTAAATTAAAGGAATAAAACAAAATTTATTTTCATTGGGATTTTATTAGATGATGATAGGTGTTTTTTCGTTTCATTTTGTTTTTGTGTTTTAATTTGTTTTGTTTTCTTTTTTTTAAGGGAGTGGTTTCTATGTTTGCAATGTTTTCCCCAAAGTCAAGAAGAAGGGGCCATTGGCATTTTTGAACTTGTGAATTGAACTTATGGGTGTTCACTCTTTGCCCTTTCAGAGAAGAGCACATATGGGCAACTGTGCTATTTAACAGCATTCCCTGCAATTAATTTTTACAGTGAATGAATGTTTTTTCACTCCTTCACATTAACTTTACTTCTCAGACCTTAATATTTCAAGACAGTTTAGAATATAAAAGCCATATGACTTTTATGTTCTAAGCCTTAGTGTTTAGGAATAAAAACAGCTAATACCAAAAGTAACATGTACACAAGAAAGTGATGAACAGCCAAGGAGAACCTGGAAGGCTACAGTGAAGTCTGGCTTGGAATCTGGCATGAGTTATTAACTATTAACATGAAATGATCACATTCCACCTATACATTAGAGGTTTATTCTGCCGATTGTTAACACTGTTATTACGTTCAAGGACAGAGCCTGGTGCAGCTGAGGGTACCCCACTGACAGAGGCACAAGGAAGCCTTTCCGAACTTCTAATCTTCCCTGAAGATGCAAACACAAAGAATGACTCTGCCTGCATGGAGAAAACATCACTTAGGAATCAAGAAATCATCAAAGCTTTCCAACACTGCTGAGAGCTAACAAAATTATGTTGTTCTTTCTTTTCAGTGAAAGATCCTGACAATATATCCTTACAAGAAAGCCTTCTTAGATGAACCCATCTGAGAACCACACAAAACCTGTGAAAATTATTATGAATGACTGTCATAGCTTGGTAAATAGTTTGATATATAAACATAAATATTTCATAAATGCACAGTCCTCCTGAACCAACATCTCACACTAGCTAGTCTCATTTATTATTTATTTGACAAGGATTTATTATGTATACTATGTGGCAGGCACTATTAGGAGAACTGGGGATTCAGCAGTGACCAAGAGAAACATGTTTGCTGACCTCCTGGTGTTCTGGTGAAAGGAGAAACCCAAGAAGCAATTTATATATTCATATATAAGCACACACACATGTATACACACAGTCACATATACACACATATATTACAGCATTAATATGAGGAGTAATAGATAATAATCTGCTGAAAGAAAAGGAAAGCAGAGTGAGAGGCTAGCAAGGGATGGAAGAGCTCTTTCCCCTTAGCAGACTCCAGAAGGGTAACCAGCCACTGGCATGCTAGGAAAGAATACCTTCAATAAAGGTGACAAGTACACATGCACATTCACCTGGTAAGAAGTCCATTGTGGCTGGGTCCTGTAAGCAAGAACATGTGACAGAAAATAACACATAAGCAGCAGCTGCAGCCAGTTCCTTTATGGCTTTAAGAGCTTTGGTTGAGGCTCTGGATTTTATTTCAAGTGCAACAAGGACAAAAGCTCTAAATGCCATTGTTCTTGAATGCTGAGAAAATAAATTATGTTTGCAGCAGGACAGAAAGAAATCTGCAGTTCAAAAGATTTTCCAAAAAGATTCATGTGGCACTCGAGGTCTAACTTTTCAAAATTATGAAGCAAAAGAGAAAGCAGTCTCTCATCCAAGGTTATCAAACTAAACCCCTGCTGAGAAGCCCATAAATCTACTCAATCTCCAGCAGAACCCTAAAACAACTGACAACTCTCATTATATTCTCAGGATTTATAGATAAAGATAGGTTTAGAAATGTTTTTGTAAAATTTTTAAGCTAACAGGTAAAGGAATACAACTATTATAAATTCAAAGCCCTGGGAAAAAGAGATGCAAAGAAGTTTTAACAATATACCACATCAGGAGGGGGCGAAGCAACATGGCTAACTGGAAGCAGCTTCTGAAAAAGGCTCCT
>CAUYRH010106887.1:0-18686 GCA_963574655.1 Perodicticus potto
TCTCACAAAGTAATGAGAAAGTCTCTTGAATGTTATCACAATCAGGTTGATGAAAATATCTCTGATTGTATCTGAAGCCCGTACACTGTACCCCATGACTGAATTATTGTACACAGATATGATTCAATAAAAAAAAACAAACAAACACAAAAAAAAAAAAAAAAGAAGGGACTACTGTGGAGGTAGCTGGCCACGTGACACATTTAGGGAAGCAAGGTCATGGATACTAGGATTACCAAACTCAGAAAAGTGTTTAAGGTCCAAGGACTGGGGAGTGGTCCAAAGACCAGGGAGTTTTCCCTGGAGAGTTTTACCATTCTCAAGAGGGCAAGGACCCCTGTACAAACATGGGGTTAAGCAAAGGGAGTTCTAACAAGTCTGTGATTGAATTTATTGCCAACCAACCCAGACAGAGGTTGAATTTGATTTATCATGATTTCAAAAAAATAACTATTGACTATGTATCCTAAGGCTTATAGCAAAAAAAAAAAAAAAAGAAGAAGAACTATACAGAAATATTATACTCTAGTTAGTAGGTTTATTTTTTATAAGAATGTGAGTTGACTTTAATATGATTTTTTAAAAATATTGTTTATGTATTCTAAAGCTAAAGATAAAAAGAACTATACACAAATATTGTACTCTCATTAGGAGGTTCATTTTTCACAAGGGTATGGTTGGCTAATTTGAAACTGCTTATGTGTATTCTGGGATTGAGCAAATAAGTTAATATATCATAGATAATGAGAGCCAGGTTTCTTACTGTTGGAGAAAAGAGTTATAAACAAGAAAAAGGAGAAATCTAACATGAATCTGTGGTGTTGGACTGGAATTGGAAGCATCAGTATAAACTCATGTTTTTTAAAATACAGAATATACAGATAGATGATAGAGAAATAGATATCACTCTGTCCGGTGAGAGCATTAAAAACAATGACACACTAATATAGATGAGAAGCTTTTTATTTTTAAATACGATTCTCCAAGCCTTAGAGAAATGGTTAATTCAAGGACTGAGAGGCAGGGAAAATACAAAATGAAAATGGGGCATCTTATGGTTCAGGAAAAACAAAGTGCTAAAAAAAAAATCACCAGGAAAATTTAAAAATATACAGAAGCCAGCTTGAGGGGGCTCCCTGTGTCCAAATCTAGGAGAATTAAAACACACAATGATAGAATGGATTCTAATCAGTACAAAAACAAGAATTCATGAGTACTTACTTAAATAATAAATTAAAGAGAAGGGGAGAGATAAAGTTCTTCCATACAGTAGAATTTCAACTAATAAAAGTAGACGGAATAAAGGAAATGGAAAATCACCAGGTGGCAAATACCATAGTAATCACTGATTTAGGTAAGGATCATCCATGAATATAATGAGTGGGTAGAAATGTGATGGGAAACAGGATAATAATAAAGTTTCAAAATATCTCCCAGCAAGGTACTTATTTATTACAAAGAGAAAATTGTTGCTATACAGGGAAAGAACCTGGCAGTTACCACCTTAACAAAATGATCAGAGTTAACCTTTTGAGGACCAGTTAGCATCACTTACCTGCTGATTCAAGCCATGAGATTGACACGTCGTCATTTGTGCACACTTCTTGCCAAAATGGCATAACCTGAATTAATTAAGAGGAAATATCAGACAAACTAGACTGAGAAATGTTCTAGAAAAAGAACCAGATAGGGCTCTTCAAAAGTTTCAAGGTCATGAAAAGAAAAACTAAGGAACTGTCACAGGTTAGAGAAGTCAAGGAGACATGACAACTAAATGCATAGCATGATCCTAGATTCAAACCTGGTCCAGGAAAAGGAAATCAGTGTAAATATTGGTGAAATTTACATAAGGTCTATATATTAGTATCTAACCTGATAATCCCTAGGTTTGGTCATTGTAATGGGGCTATGTATGATGACATTTGTGGAATTTTGAAATTGTATATGGGCCTTCTTGGCTTCGTTTTTACAACATTTTATCATTTTGAAGTTGTTTCAAGATAAAAGTCTAAAATAAAGAAAACCACCGATAGATTCCAAAACTAGTGCATGAGGGTCTGATGAAGAATGATGTATTTATGTAGTCTCAAATTATTTCTTTACTGATTATGTATTAATTACATAATAAAGTTATTGAATTACTTATTAAGCTGCTCATAGAAGTTCTGATTGAACCCTAATTGATATACATAGTACTCTCCTAACTAGTCCTCCCCTTTACCTGGTACCTCCCGATAAATACTTATCACCATAAGTAGAGTGATTTTTACAAAATATGAAGCTGATTGTGTCAGCACCTCCTTGATTGCCCATTCCTCTCAGGGTAAAGACAATCACCCTTAACACTGCCTGTAAATGTCACTGCAAGGTCACCACACACTTCCTCTACTTCTCCCCTCCTTTGGCTCCGTTGTGCCCTCTCTGCTTCAGCCTTATTATCCTCTGGGCTACAGTTCTTGCCATGCTTGCTGAAAACATGACACCTTTGCTTATGCTGCTACCTCAGCCCAGAACTCTCTTCTGTGCCCTCTCCCCCTCATTTACTTCTTCTCACCTTTCCCATCTCTGCTTGTGCTGGTCAACTCTGCCATCCTGAGCTTTCATGGCATCAACTCACTCTTCTTCATGTTACTTATCACAGAAAGTACAAACATCAAATTGTACCTGCTTAAATACTGCCTATTTCTCCTGCCAGACTGTAAGTTGTGCGAAGCCAGAGTCCATGTGTGTTTCAGTTTATCATTATGTCCCCAGAGACTAATGCAGATTCTGGAACATAACAGACAAACAACAATGATGAGGCAAATTTAATGAATCAATAAATGAAGGAATGATATTGTTCCTTTATAATAAATGTCCTTTTTTGTTTAAGCAACTTTGAATAGAATTCCATGATCTTTATTCAAAATGGGTTTTAAACAACTACTTTTTCGAAGGCCAAAAGCCTATGGGTTTTCATTTGCCAAAAAAAAGCAATACTGTCACTTTTGGAATCTTGCTGACTTATTAATATTCTTGTAGTTAAATTTATTGATCAAAGTGAAAAAGTTTTCATAAAGTTTGGTCATCTCTGGCCAAGCCTGGTCTGCTTTATGTCCTGGATCTTTTAGATGCAGCACATGCCCAGAGGCTGATCCTCATTGCGGGCTCTATAATTGCACACACTGATGCCCAGTCACTGTTATGCAGCCCAGGATCATGGTTCAATCTGGTACTAATGCCTTAGTGGGGAATTTTACCCAGATCCCAGGGAAGAGATTCAAGTGATGCCTTGCAACATGGTAGAGTTTTCAACTACATAAGGCATGATGAGGGTGATGTAGTTGGAAATTTGAGAGACTCTGTGAGCTCCTATTGACAGGCAGAGTATTATTTCCACTTGCTAAGCATGTCACAAGGGAGAAACTGGGAGACTGGAGACAGTGAGCTACCAAACATGTTGCAGCCTGATGACAATATTAGGTGTTTGGGGGAGAATGTGACACCAGGGGTTATGAATGTTTGCTAGTTGTATTTCGTGACTATACCCAGAAGTGCAGTGTGGCTTCTCTGAGCACATGCAAACCAAGCCTCCAGTTCCAACTCTGGTTCTGCTTTGTAAGTGTAAACATGTAAGATAGGATGGGCACCATAAATCTCTCTTCAGTGGCTGTTACCTCCAAGCCTTGACAAGTGTCATCCCGGGTAAATCCTTCGAAGGTCAGGTATAAGACACCTTCACGTTAATATAAATAATGCAGCCAAATGGTCTTTAAAAAAGAAAAAAATAACAAATCAAGACAACACACTAGTTAATACAGTTCAATGCCTTCTTATTGTTGTCGTGAAAGACCAAATACTCAATAAGCCTATGAGATCTCTGGTGGTCTGGACCTGACACACATCTCCAGCCCTGTCATATTCCATGCCTGGGCCCCTAAATTGCTCCCACCTCATCATATGCACACCCATGCACACTCTCTGAGTTACCCTGCTCTCCGCCACATGGATTTCATTTTGTTCCTTACTCTTTCCATACTCTGTCTAGCCTTATGCCTTAGCACATTGGACTCTCTTTCCCTGAAACATTCCCCTTCCTTTTCCATCTGGTCACCTCCTGATCTCCTCTCAGATACCAAATTTAAAGCAACTCTTCTTCAAGAAAAGCTTCCCTGACCTTGCTGACAAGGTTAAATATCATTTCCATTCTGATGCATCATTCCTGATGTTCAATTCATGTATGTGCCTATTTGATTGGTATTTAACTCCAGTTATTTCAAATGGGGCTAAAGTGACTTGCTAAGCTTTGTCCACCATTATGAACCTAGTCATTAGCACACTGCCCACATCTAGTGAAGTGTCAATAAATAGTTGAAGGTGAAATCGTGGATTTTAAGCCATGCTTGACCCAGATGATAATGCTTCTATGACTACTGAAGTCCTTAAATTTTCCTTCTTCTGAAAAATCATGGATAATATAAAAAGATTAATCTAGTCTCTGCAAGGGACCTGGGTGTCTGGCTTACAAATGCACCCTGGTCGCCTCCCTTCCATCCTCCTCAAGAAAATAAGTGTCCTGCCACTAAGCAGAATGGCACTGTAAATCAACAAGTTGATGGTCATTAGCATCGAACTCAGTCATTTTCCTGTTTCATTATTTGCTAGACAACACATGTTTTTGGATGAGGCTATCAAAGCAAGCTCCAGGAAAGCTGCCAGTGTGTTTCTGAAGTGATTTTTGACAATCTATTTCCATCAGTCTCATGCAGTTCTGCACCTATTAACAAGTTCCTTTGAGCTTCAATTTCATTCTGAAATCCATCAGTTCAAAACCACATGAATCAAATTAAACACCAAGAAATCTCATCAAAATAGCTCAATTAATTTTAACTAATTTCATTTTGTTTGACAATCCCAAACAAAAGGGATTTTTGAAGTTCATATAGTTCTTGCCAGATGACACAAGGAAAGATTTTGCATCTGTCAGGTCTTTTGTTTTTCCTCTAAACATGGTAACTACCACATATTTATATCTTCTACACACTCTTATCAATTACTAATAGTTTGAGGGAGTCAGGGTGTTGTCTGACCATCGCAATCCCCTTCCCACTTGGTAGCCTTGGACCCTCTGGCATCAAATAATAAAATAGAGACCCAGGTAAATTTATGGATCACATCATTCCCCCTGACCAATAGAAGTAGACAATATGACCTCCCACATCTGGCTCAGCATAGCTTACACAAGCTAAGTAGGCTTTTTCTCTCTTATTAATATATTCCCCAGTCTCTTTCCACTTCGGTATGCACCTCTGCCATTGTAATGATTCACATTCCACAATAAAAAGCTTGATCTAGCATGCTCATGGCTGGAAAGAATCAACATTGTTAAAATGTTCATACTACCCAGAATAATATACAATTTTAATGTAATCCCTATTAAAGTCCCATGGTCATACTTTAAAGACCTTGAAAAAATAATACTTCATTTTATACACAATCAGAAAAAACCTCAAATAGCCAAGACATTACTCAGAAATAAAAACAAATCAGGAGGAATCACACTACCAGACCTCAGACTATACTATAAATCAGTAGTGATCAAAATAGCATGGTACTGCCACAAAAGCAGAGAGGTAAATGTATGGAACAGAAGAGAGAACCAAGAGATGACCACAGCTACTTACCGTCATTTGATCTTTGATAAGCCAATCAAAAACATTCAGTGGGGAAAAGATTCCCTATTTAACAAATGGTGCTGGGTGAACTGGCTGGCGACCTATAGAAGACTGAAACTGGACACACACCTTTCACCATTAACAAAGATAGACTCTCACTGAATTAAAGATTTAAACTTAAGACATGAAATTATAAAAATACTACAAGAAAGTGCAGGGAAGACACTTGAAGAAATTGGCCTGGGAGAATATTTTATGAAGAAGACCCCCCACCCCACACCGGGCAATTGAAGCAACACCAAAAATACATTACTGGGATCTGAGCAAACTAAAAAGCTTCTGTATAGACAATAACACAGTAAGTAAAGCAAGCAGACACCCCTCAAAATGGGAGAAGATACTTGCAGGTTATGTCTCCGACAAAGATTTAATAACCAGAATTCACAGAGAACTCAAATGTATTAGCAAGAAAAGAACAAGTAATCCCATCTCAGTGTGGGCAAGGGACTTGAAGAGAAACTTCTCTGAAGACAGATGAACGGCCTACAGACACATGAAAAAATCCTCATCATCCATAATCATCAGAGAAATGCAAATCAAAACCACTTTGAGATATCATCTAGCTCCAGAAAGATTAGCCCACATCACAAAATCCCATAACTATAGATGTTGGAGAAGATGTGGAGAAAAGGGAACAGTTCTACACTGCTGGTGGGAATGCACACTAATACATTCTTTTTGGAAAGACGTTTGGGGATCACATAGGGATCTAAAAATAGAACAGCCATTTGATCCTGCAATTTGTCTACTAGGTATATATCCAGAAGACCAAAAATCACTTTATAACAAAGATATTTGCACAGAATGTTTCTTGCAGCCCAATTCATAATTGCTAAGTCATGGAAAAAGCCCATGTGTCCATCAATCCACAAATGGATTAATAAATTGTGGTATATGTACACCATGGAATATTATGCAGCCTTAGAAAAAGATAGAGACTTGACCTCTTTTATGTTTACATGGATGGAGCTGGAACATATTCTTCTTAGCAAAGTATCTCAAGAATGGAAGAAAGAGTATCCAATGTACTCAGCCCTACTATGAAACCAATTTATAAACACCCACACTTCCATATGAAAGCTATAACCCAAATATAACCCAAGATGAAGGGGAAATGGGGGAGGGGAGGGGAGGGAGGAGGATGAATGCAGGGAGGGTAATTAGTGGGACCTCATGGTGCATTTTACAAGGGTACATGTTAAATCTACTAAGTGTAGAATATAAATGTCTTAACACAATAACTAAGAAAATGAGGGGAAGACTATGTTAACCAGTTTGATGAAAGTATTTCAAATTGTATATAAAACTAGCACATTGTACCCCATAATTGCATTCATGTACACAGCTATTATTTAATAAAAAAATAAAAATCTAAGATACTGTTAAAAAAAAAAGAAAGAAAAGCTTGACCTGATATTGAGCATTTGTCAGGCTCTCTGGCTCAATATGTGGAGAAATTCACAACTTTTTTTCAATAGATTTAGAGAGTACAGTTTTTTTTTGCTGTTGTTGTTACATGAATGAATTGTATAATGCTAAAGTCAGAGCTTTTAGTATATCTGTCACCAAAATAGCATATATCATACCTGATAGATAATTTTCATTTCTCACTCTGCACCTTTCCCTCTTATTAGTTTCCAATGTTCACTACACTATTTTAAGACTATATATATGAATTGTTTAGTTCTTACTTATCAGTGAGAATATGTGGTATATATTTTTCCATTTCTGAGATACTTCACTTATGATAATGGTCTCCATTTCCATCCAAGTTTTGCAAAAGACATCATTTCATTCCTTTTTTATGCCTTAATAGTACTCCATGGGGGTGTGCTATATAAAATACATTACATGTATGTATGTATGTATACACACACACCACATTTTCTTTATACACACTCTTCAGAATGTGAACACTCAGATTGATTCTATGTCGTTGCACTTTTGAATTGTGCTATGATAAATATTTGGGTGTGAGTGTCTTTTTTATTTAAAAAATAAAAACTTCTTTTCCTTTGGATAGATACTCAATAGTGAGATTGCTGGATTGAATGGTAGATCTACATTTAGCTCTTTGAGAGATCCCCATACTATTTTCCACAGAGATTGTACTAGATTACATTGCCAACAATAGTGTATAAGTGTTTTCTTTTCATGGAATTTGGGATAATGTCTATTTTTTTGACTTGTTAATAATGACCATTCTAAAAGATGTAAGGTGTTATTTTCATTGTGATATTTAATTTACATTTCCCTGATGGTTAGTGATGTTGAGCATTTTCCATATATATAGTCACTATTTATCGTTTGAAAAAAAATATGTTCATGTCTTTTATCATGCTTCAATGGAGTTATTTCAGCATTTTTCTGATTGTTTGAATTCTTTGTAGATTCTGAGTATTAGCTCTTTGTTGGATGTATAGTTTGTGAACATTTCTCCCATTCTGTAAGTGTTCTATTTACTCTGTTGATTATTTCCTTTGCTGTGCAGAAACTTTCTTATTTAAGTACCATTTATTTATTTTTCCTGTTTCTATATTTGCCTTTGAGGTCTTAATCATAAATTCATTGTGTAGGCCAATGACCACAAGAGTTTTTTTCTAACATTTTCTTCTAGAATTTTTATAATATCATATCTTAAACTTAAGTTTTTAATCCATCTTGAGTTAACTTTTTGCATTGTGAGAGATAAGGTTCCAGTTTCATTATTCGGCACATGGTTATCCAATTTACCGGCACTATTTATTGAGTAGAGTAGCCTTTCCCCAGTGTATGTTTTTGTCTGCTTTGTCAAAAATCAATTTGTTGTAGCTATAAGATGTTACTTCTGGGTTCTCTATTCTTTTCCATTAATCTATATGTCTACCTTTATACCAGTATCATGCTGTTCTGTTTACTATAATTTTGTGGTATAATTTGAAGCCCAGTAATGTAATGTCCATAGGTTTGTGTGGTGTTCCTGGCAATTTAAGTTGGTTGTACCTAAGACCCATGGGAGAGTGTTCAGGTGCCACTGTGTGGAAAAGTTTGTGTAATACCCAGTTCCCAGGCCTTTGCATGGTGTGCTTGAGTCCTGGGTGCACCAACTGAGACTGAGTTGGAAAACTTGCTCCCAAGCCTCCCTAGGTTCAGGTGATGACTGTGACAAGCAAGTGGTAGGGAACTCTTCTGCTCCAGAGGAATGCTCAGGCAAGAGGAGGGCAAATGCATCATTAGCCTGACATAAGACAGGCAGGCCCCTCTTGAGACTAGCAGAGGCAGGCAGCTGTGGGACACACAAGTTGCTCATACATTCTCTCAGCAATAACAGTAGTCTGCCCTGCCAGGGCACAGAAGTGCCTAGACTCCCAGTTTCCATTCTGGCCTAGCTGCAACAGACACAGGAAAGGTGGCTCAAACCACTGTGTGCAAAGCTACCAGACCAAGTGGAGGCCACAGCTGAAAAACTCCAGCAGGGAAGGTGTGGTCATGTCAGGGATTTACCTCCAGGAAGGGTAGATGCCTCTCAAAAGAAACAGGCAACTTGCATCTTAGGAAGAGAACTGCTAGCCCCATGCTGTTGCTTCATTTTAGTGGGGAAAATCCTCCTGTTCTGTAGAATTCTAGGTGTGCTAGGTCTTCTGTCCGAGGTGGGGCAGCCACTTCCAAGTGCTCTGCTTAATAGTCCCATGTGGACCACTCAGCAGCTCTGAGGGGGAATGGAAATAGTCTTTCAGCCAAGGCTGCCTCTGTGACAGTGGATGGAGTAGGGAAGGGAGGAAGAGAAACTCCCAAATTGTGGGGAGTGTGACCCCTAGGAGGGGCACAGAAAACTCCAGGTTATGATCCAGGGGCTCTCTGGTGCAAGAGAGTGCACATATCACCTTCTGTCCTAAAAAGCATTCTATGGCACTTTCTAGGCCCCTTGGGGCAGGCTGCCCCATGGAGCAGAACTCTGGGAACATTGATACATTCCTGTGCCTCCAATTCCTTTGTGGTTGTCACAGTGCAAGCGGGTGCCGAGGCTGTGACTCTCCCAGCTGGATAGAGACACCTAGCATGTACACCAGCAGGAAGATAGCAGCCATGTCTTAGCTTGGGTTCATGATCACTGCCTGAGCCTACAGCTTGGCGCTCTGCCCCTGAGAAGCAGCTCTCAGTTCACCAATGACAGAGTGCCTGAATTCATCAGAGAAAAAGGGCTTGCCAACTCTGGAAATTTTTCAAAATTCACCCAATACCTCATCCTACAACATGATGATTTCAAACACAGGATTTTTAGTAGAGCTGTCCCATTTTCTCTGTGTATGTAGTCTTGGGCAAGTTATTACATGAGCCAGAGTTTCCTCCTTTTAATGATAAGGAGAACAATAATGCCAGCCACATATGGTTGTCATGACAATTAAATGCTATGTGTATATAAGGCATTGAATTAAGTGCTTGATATCATGCAAAAATATTGTTATTCTTATTATTTTTGTTTGTATCTTATTTACCTCAACAATATGTTTGTTAGAGTGTGTGTGCACACTAAAGGAAGAACACATGTGTATATATTTTAATGTTTTCTCAATTGAATTATATGTTACTAAAAGGCAAGACCTATTTCTAACACTTTTTTAATGTCTTTATTAGTATCTGACCCAGTGCTATTCCCACAACAGGAATTCAAAAATTGCTTACTCAAAGAAAGAACCTACAGAAACAAGAGGGTATAACTTGTGAAGTGGCATTTTTCATTTTAACACAATTCCTTTCATTTTCTCCTTGATTTTAGACCTCCCACTCAGAAATCCAGAAGCTGGCAGATCCAAATAAGATATGAGACATGGAATTGGAGAGCATTTTCAAGTCATCCTACCTAAGTTTGCCATAAAAATGACACTCCACCTCCAAGCCTCTATGAGAAGGAATCTGTTCATTCATTCACCCAAATGGCATTTATTTAGTTTTCACCATAATACAGGGAACAAAATAGGTAACAGTCCTTAACCTAACAGAACTTATGAAAGAATAAAGAATGACTGGAAGTTGAGGGGATGAGAGGTTCCTACTCTGACTAACGTAGCCAGAGAGAGCATCGCTAAGAAAATGCCACTCTAGCTAAAACCTAAAGAATGAGAAAAAGAAAACCATGTGAATGTCAGGAAGCAGATTAATAGGGAAGGCCAAATCCCTGAGATGGGGATGAACTTGGCAGGATTTGAAAGTAGAAGATCAGTATTTGGGAACTAACAAGTAAGTGGAGCATGTTAGGGAATGGAGTCAGAGGGGTGGGTTGAGCCAGACCAGAAATGGCATGTAGGCCATGGAAAGGACTTTGATTCTATTCTAAATGTAGTGAAAAGGGTTCGAGCAGGTGAACATTATTAGAACTATGTTTTAACATATGTACATAGAAAAGGTTTTAGAAAGGGTAGGGTAAAAGCAGTGGAACACCAGAAAGAAAGCTACTAGCGCGGTCCAGGTGAGCCATTCTACTAGCGCCGCAGGAAAACCTGTCAGCAGACCTCGGCCTGGACACTTCTGCTAGTGGTGACTACTAGGAATGCAGGAATAATGGCTCCATTCTATTCCTGGGGAAAATAGATAAAACACAGATAGCTGGAGGATTCTTCTTTAAGCAATTTGACAATCTGTATCAAGAAGTTGAAAATGTGCGTTCTCCTTTGTTCACAAATCCCACTCGGAATCATCCCTCTTAAATAAATATTTTAGCAAAGATAAAGAAAAAATATAAACCTGTGAAGTTATTTATTGTGACATTAATTATGAGCAAAAAACCATCAAAATCTGGTCATGGAAAGATGATGACGAAAATTATGGCACTATAATTCAGGAATTTTTATGCAGTCACTAAAATATAAAATTGTGAAGAAACAATTCATCATAGAAAATGTTTGTGATAGGCTATAAAGCAAAGAAAGATGACTGTAGAGGCATGACGGCTTCTATCTACTTTCTTGAAATAGGTCTTATATGAGAACAAGGCTTGGAAAAGAACGTGGGGAGAAATAATCAATGTTATGAAGGGGTTGGGGGTAGATTTTTTTTTAACATTTTTCATAAATTTTACAGGATGCTTGTTTTGATTTTGGCTACTGGTCTTGATTTTTTGCTCCTTTGAGAATAGTTCCAGACCAAGAAAATCAAAATTTCTCTCCAGTAAGTAAAACATAAACTTACTCTATAAATTTGACCATAATCCTAAATGACTCAGAGGAAATTTTCCTCTTTGGAATCGTAAGTCTTTCTGCAGAGTCCGAGGCCAAAGATGGGAAGGTACAAATATAAATCTGAACTCAAATCTAGATGCTTATTTGTCATTTTAATGTCTTTGAGCAAAGAATATACTCTTCTAAGGCTTTTATCTTCCCTTCTTTTATCCCTGCTTCTAAATGGAGCCAAAAACACCTCCAGGATGAGATGAATATCTCTTCTACCAGTCTGTGCACACACCAAGGAGCACCTATCTTTGCAATACTATCGATCCACTCCTAATAATTTGGCTCACAAGATAACCCCTTCTCGTTGAGTTGGTGCATGGATAACTCTAAAGATGGCATCTCTAGGATTTCAAAAAGTCCGTTGATTGTCTTGTCCCATGGAAACCTAAATGTAATATCTCCTAGGGACAATTAACTCCACAACTATAAAATGATAGAAAATGAATGGTGAACTGCAGCCCCGAGGTAAGAGCACATCACACAAACTATTTTCAAATGTAAGTGGAATGTCCTTAAAACAAGATGAAGGATTTGGTGAGAGTAATTCTTACATCGCTACTCCTCCAGGTCCAGATGGCTTTATCAATCGTACCTCCTTCCTCCATTTGACCTTGTGACACGAGCAAGGCAAGGGCAGTCACATGTCACTAAACAATGGGGATAAGTTCTGAAAGATGCATCAGTAGGAGATCTCATTGTATGAACATCACAGCATGTCCTTATACAAATCAAGATGGTGTAGCTGACTACATGCCTAGGTTACATGGTGTGGCCTATTGTTCCTAGACTACAGACTTGAACAGCATGCTGCTGCATTGTAGGGAATTGCAATACAATGGTAATTCTTTGCATATTTAAATATATCTAAAGATACAGTAAAAAATGCTGTACAAAAGATAAAAAGAGCACGCTTGTGTAGGACACTCACCATGAATGCAACTTGCTGGGCTGGAAGTTGCTCTGGATGCATCAGGGAGGCAGTGGTGAGTGAAGGTGAAGGCTGGGACATTATTTTTTGCTTTAGACTTTATAAACACTGTACACTTAGGCTACACTAGATTTGTATTAAAAAGTTTTCTTTCCTTGATAATAAATTAACCTTAGTTTACTATAACATTTTTACTTTATAAACATTTTAACTTTTATTAAATTAACTTTTAGACTCTTTTGTAATAACACTTAGTTTAAGATACAAACACATTATACAGGTATACAAAAATATTTCCCCTTCTTCCACACTTACTCTGTAAGAATTTTTCCATTTGTTAATTTTTTTTTTTACTTTTGAAACTTGTTTGTTAAAAACTAACACACACACACATTAGCCTAGGCCTACCCAAGGCCATCAATATCACTATCATTAGAATATCTGCAGGGGCAGTAACACACATGGAGCTGTCATCTCCTATAATAACAATGTCTTCTTCTGGAAACCTCTTGAAAGACCTGCCTGAGGCTATTTTACAGCTAACTTTTTTATGTAAAAAAAGAGTACACTCTAAAATAACAGTTTAAAAGTATAGTAAATACAGAACCAGCAGCCAGCATAGCCATTTAATAGCACTATCAAATATTACATACTGTATATAATGGTAGATACTATACATTCATACAACTGCCAGTGCAGCAGGTTTGTTTACAGAAGCATCAGCACAAACATGGTGTAACATAGGGATGTGACTAGGAGACAGGGATTTTTCAGGTCCATTATCATCTTATGGGGCCTGTTTGTATATGTGGTCTGTCATTGACTGAAATGTCACATGGTTCATGAACGTATTTACTGAGCATGTAGTGCTCGTAGAATCTAAAATTCCAAAGCTTCAAGGAGTTTATCATCTCATGGGCATGAGAAATTCACACCAATTTCAGTTTGAGAACAAAGTAAAACATATGTAATAAAGTTTTAAAGTAATGGTCAACTTATATGGCATAGGATAGAGACAGATCGCCCTTAGAGTCATAGACTGAGGTTTAAATCTCAGTTCCACCATTCACTAACTAGGTGACACTGGATTACTCATTTTAATATCTTGGAATTTCAATTTCTTTCTTTTTCTGTAAAATGAGAACAATAACAACAATTATTAGGACTCATGTGTGTTAGAAAGAGCTGTCTAATGCAATCAAGTTCAGGTTTCAGAAAAACATTAAGAAAAAATGCTGTGGTTTTAAATCTTAGATGTGGACAAGAGCAAGTCAAAATAATGCCTCTTTTTATAAACAGTGGGAGTAGCGGGGCAATAACTGAGAAAGGGATCAACACTGGATCTTCTCGTCATCACAAAGAAGCAAGCAATATGTGACAGTTGGGAGGAGACCGAGTTAGAAGCCACCCTGTATCCACTGGCCTGGAAGCAGTCTATGGTGAAAGAACTCACTTTTATACACAACCTGGTCTCATAAAAAATGTCACCATCCACCAGGGAAATCCCCTGATCTCCTAAGAAACACTACAGCCCCTCCTCTGCATGAACTAGAGGTAAAAAATCTACTCTCCTAACAACTTACCTCGTTTAAAAATAGCATAATTATCAAGAAGATCCACCTCCACAAAATAATTTTGCTACATATAAAAGATGAGTAAATGAAAATGACCTAAATTGCAAAGAGCACCCAACATGGTCATGAAAATTTGTAATGATAGATGAAAATTGTTACCTAACTTAACAAATAAAAAATTCATCAAACGATTGTCTGTTTGAAGCACACGCTTAAAGTAGAAAAGAGAAAAAATTCTCAGTAACTGTTTGACCACACAACAAAAACAGATGAATCATCAGTTTGCAGAGCTCAGGGGAAAATATCACAGGGAAAATAACCATAAATGCAGAGTCACACTACAAAGTTACAAAGGACAACCAACACTACCAAAAACATAGGAAGAGCCAAGGGGACAGGGTTAAGAATAAGTAATGTTAGCAGATGAGTAAATGACACTGATTAAAGGCTTAAAGGAAAGAACATGGAACATATGGAAAACAGGTAAGGACCAGTGACCTTAAGAAACAAAATCAAGAAAAAAATACATTTAAAAATATAATCCAGAATCCAGAACTAAAGACAACTTGACTATGCCAAACAAAAAGGCGAATGTCCCAGGAAATCTTTACAAAATAATCCACACTAACCATCACTTAAAAAAGCTAATAGACTTTATTTTTTTTTTTTCAGATTGACGTGAGAGTACAAACACAATGTGTTTGTGTGGGCGTTAGGTAGAGTCCCTGCTGTAGTTGTGTTCCACAACCAGGTGTGCCATACACCCTAACATTGTACCTATTATATGGGAGCACACTCATTCCCCTCTCTTCTCCACTGTCCCCCTTCCTTTCAGCTGCCTCCCCCCACCTTGAATTGAATGGAGTTTTTCTCATATGTGGGCATGTATGAGATGGTCTACCGGGTTCATATTAGTACTAAGTACATTGGATGGTTGCTTTTTAAAGAAAGATCCAGTCAGGCATGGTGGCAGGCACCTTTAGTCCCAGCTCCTCAGGAAACTGAGGCAAAAGGACTGCTCAAACTGGAGAGTTGCAGGTTGCTGTGAGCTATGATGGTGCCAGGACACTCTACCCAGGGCAACAGTGAGCCCCTGACACCCTGTCTCAAAAAAAAAAAAAAAAAAAGAAAAAAGACAGAGAGAGAGAGAAAGAGAGAAAGAGGGAAAGAAAGAAAGAAAGAAAGAAAGAAAGAAAGAAAGAAAGAAAGAGAGAGAGAGAGAAAGAAATAAAGAAATTAATTCTTCAGGTAACCTATGAAAAGACCAAATCATTTCCAAGGGCAAAGTATCAGGCTGGCCACAGTCTTCCCTGTGTTCGACCTACAAGAACAATGTCTACAAAGTATTTTCTCAAGAAAAGAAAGCAAAATACGCAGCATTTTCTTAGTTATCGTGCTAAGACATTTATATTCAACACTTAGTAAATTTAACATTTATCCTTGTAAAATGCAACATAGGTGTAAAAATTTCAAACTGTAAATAAAACCAGCAAATTGTACCCCATGATTGCATTACTGTACACAGCTACGATTTAATAAAAAACAAAAATAAAAAAGGAAAGCAAGATACAAGAATTTTATACTCAAGCAAAATACTGTTCAAGTATAAAAAGAAAGACAAATATGTTTAAACATAAAAGTACTTGGGAAATACAGTGGTCTCTATAATTTGGATGTTTGTCCCCCAAAAGCCCATGTTGAAATTTGATCCCCAGTGCTGCAGGTGGGGCCTAAAAGGTGTTGGGTCATGGGGCAGGTCCTTCCTAAATGGCTGGGTACTTTCCTCATCCTGGTGGTAATGGGTAAGTTCTGCCTCTCTCTAGTGTCTTCCCTCTGGCCATGTAATCTCTGCTAGAGCTTCCTTTTACTTTCTGCCCCACAAGTGGTAGCAGCCGGAAGCTCTCAGCACAAGCACATATCCGATGCCATGCTTTTCGTACAGTCTGCAGAACTTCAAACCATATAAACTTCTTTTAAATTAATCAGCTTCCTAGCAGCGCGAATAGACTAATCAGTGGCCATGTACCCTGCTGGAAGAGGTTTCTACTGGGTAAATTTCAGTCAACTAAGATAACTTGGGAAACTCTGGCCAATGTAGTGGTACAAGAATAGTGAGTCTACTTAGAAATAATTATGAGGATAATTAAAGCAATTCTAAAAATTATGGCTGTAAAAATGAATTCTGTGAAAACCATGTCTATATAGAAACATAATCAGCAAAAATTTGGAAAAAGTAAAGATGTTGGGAAGTAATTTAACTGTGCTGAGTTCCTCATATTACATAGCTGAGTTAGTTCTTAATAATAATAAACAAATTTGTCTTAAAATCTGCCTGGGGTCATAAATAAAAAGTTTTAAAATATTTAGGAACACACTTAATAAGAAATCTATAAGATCTATATTAGGAAACTTTAAGATATTCTTATAGGTCATATACACACAAAAACTTAAGTTAAAGAAAAGCATCATGCATTCTTGAATGTATAGAGTATAATAAATATGCTAATTATTCTTAATCCCTATAAAATTTATATATTTGATATAATCATAAATTTCAAATAAGCATTCTCATTCTAAAGTCAATATTCACATAGTAAATGAGAAAATATCATGAATGTTATATTAATCAGGTTGATAAAAATATCTCCGATTGTATGGGAAGCCTGCACACTGAACTCCAAGACTGAATTATTGTACACAGTTATGACTCAATAAAAAATAATTAAAAAAAAAAAAAAACTCCAATGTTTTTGCAGTGACAGAAAAAAAAAAAAAAAAAAAAAAAACGTTGCCTCTGGGGCAAAAATTGGAGTTTGCGGGTTCTGGAATTCGATCCCTAAGTCTGCCAGCTCCTGGATGAAAAAGGCAGGATTTCTCAGAGTGCGTTTTTCATTTCTTACTCCCAGACCCTATCCCTGGGTCAGGCACATGGTCGGTGTCTAAAACGCACCTAAAGAACCCTGATTAGCGCGGGACAAGCAATGGAGGGCACGATCAAACATTCAAAACTAAACAGTAACAAACTTCGTTTAGAACCAACTCTCCCACTGTGTTTAGAAACCAGAACTGACCAATACATGCCAGGAAAGGGGCTCTGTGAAGTGCTTAGAAAGAGCGACAAGGCGGTGGCTGTTGTCTCATACAAAGAGGAGCACCCCCACGACATGACACATTCGCGGACAAAGAGACTAAGAAGCGAAGGCACACCGTGCGCTCCGCGGGAACTGGAAACCTCCACGGGGAGCGGAAAGGGTTAAATTGACGTTTGGGGGGCGTCAGAGCTCGGGGGCTCTAAGACCAGGCGGACACCAGTGTTCGGCCCCTCTCGCGCTCCATAGAAAGAATTTTCTGGGCTTCCGCAGGCCACGCCCCGGAAAAAGACGCGAGGCTGCCCTCGTGATGCTGCTGAGCGCGCCGCGGACCGCCGACCACGGGGGCACTCGTAATACTCTCGTCTCAGAATCGAATCGCCTCAATCCGGAAGGAGAAACACCCGAGGCTCGGCACCGCGAGAGCCCCCTCCTTAGTGGGCGTGAGTGCGCATGTGCGCGGGGGTCGGGGGGGTGGGGCTAAGAGCCCTTAAATACCGCCGTGCGTTTAGCTCGATCTCGTTTCCGAATAGCGCGGAGGCGGATGTTGGGTCAGTGGATTCGGCAGGGCGTACTGGTTTGTGGCTCGGCTGGGATTGGTGGTGGTCTGAGTCAAGGCTTATTTCCTTAGTAAGTTAGGGTGTTATTTTTGTCTTTTTTCGGTGAGGTCAAGATTCACCTTCACACGTAACCCACCGCTATGGCCGAGGAAGGTTGAGCCCAAGGCTGGGGTCGGGCTGCGAGTGCGGCGCGGGGCTGGGTGGGCCGGGTCGCCGGGAGCGCGCCTGTCGTACCTTACGCCTCTGCAGTTTACGGCGTTCAGTGGTGCGAAGGTTTTATTTATTTTTTTTTCGTTTTAAATATATGTATTTTATTATTCTTCATTACATTATTTCCCCCCCACCCCTCCGTGGTAAGACAGAATTGGTTTACAGAAAAGAATACAGAAAACACCAAAGCTCCTGGTAGAGGGAGAGATTTCAAGTGGGGAGAGAGATGCTCTCTCCATTCCTCTCCCGGTCTTTCCCCATCTACTCCTCTAGGCCTCTAGCCTCAGGGTATATATAGGTGTATGGGTTCCTTGGCCAGGAAACAAATGAATACAGTCCCTTCCACCAGGGGCAAGGTGAATGAGTGTATCAATGAATGGACACAGTCCATCCATGGAATTCAGG
>CAUYRH010106891.1:0-19404 GCA_963574655.1 Perodicticus potto
CCATTGTCATACCTTAAAGATCTCGAAAAAATAATACTTAATTTTATATGGAATCAGAAAAAACCTCGAATAGCCAAGACATTACTCAGAAATAAAAACAAAGCAGGAGGAATCACGCTACCAGACCTCAGACTATACTAAAATTTGATAGTGATCAAAACAGCATGGTACTGGCACAAAAACAGAGAGGTAGATGTATGGAACAGAATAGAGAACCAAGAGATGAACCCAGCTACTTACCGTCATTTCATCTTTGATAAGCCAATTAAAAACATTCAGTTGGGAAAAGATTCCCTGTTTAACAAATGGTGCTAGGTGAACTGGCTAGTGACTTGTAGAAGACTGAATCTGGACCCACGCCTTTCACCACTAAATAAGATAGACTCTCACTGGATTAAAGATTTACACTTAAGACATGAAACTATAAAGATACTAGAAGAAAGTCCAGGGAAAACTCTTGAAGAAATCAGCCTGGGCAAATATTTTATAAGGAAGACCCCCTGGGCAATTGAAGCAACACCAAAAATACATTACTGGGATATAATCAAACTAAAAAGCTTCTACACAGCCAAAACACAGTAAGAAGTAAGGCAAGCAGACAGCCCTCTGAATGGGATAATATATTTGCAGGTTATCTCCCACAAAGATTTCATAACCAGAATCCTCGGAGAACTCAAACATATTAGCAAGAAAAGAACAAGTGATCCCGTCCCAGTGTGGACAAGGGACTTGAAGAGAAACTTCTCTAAAGAAGACAGGAACATGAATTACAGACAAATGAAAAAATGCTCATCATCCTTAATCATCAGAGAAATGCAAATCAAAACCTCTTTGAGATATCATCTAACCCCAGTAAGATTAGCCCACATCACAAAATCCCCAAACCAGAGATGTTGGTGTGGATGTGGAGAAAAGGGAACACTTCTGCCCTGCTGGTGGGAATGTAAAATAATACGGTCTGTTTGGAAAGATGTTTGGAGATCACGTAGGGATCCTTTTCTGACAAGAACACTTAAGAAAATAAGCATAGATGGGATATTTTTAAAACCAATAGAGGTCATGTACAACAAACCCACAGCTGATATCATATTGAATGGAGCAAAACTGAATGGATTTCTGCTTAGAACTGGAACTAAATAAGGATGTCCACTATTGGTACTGCTCTTCAATATAGTGATGGAAGTCCTAGCTAATGCAATCAGACAAGAGAAGGGGATCAAGGGTATTTGAATGAAGACAGAGGAAGTAAAACTCTCACTTTTTTCAAATCATATGATCTTATATTTGGAAAACACCAGAGACTCAACCACAAAGATCCTGGAAGTGGTGAAGGAATACACTAACTACTTGGTCCCCAAATTAGTAGCCTTTATATATGCCAGTAGTAATCAAGGTGTGAATCAAATCAAAGACATAGTACCCTTCACAATAGCTTTAGAGAAAATGAAATACCTGGGAATATATCTAACAAAGAAAATGAAGAATCTTCATGGAGAGTACTATGAAACTCTGAAAAAAGAAATAGTGGAAGACATTAACAAATGGAGGAACATACCATGCTCTTGGCTGAGAATAATCATCATTGTTAAAATGTCCTGTGAGACTCTGTCTCACAAAAATAGAGATATAGATCTATGGAATAAAATAAAGCACCTGGAGAAGAAATCAGCCATGTGATGCCATCTGATCTTTGATAAACCAAACAAAATGCAGTGGGGGAAAAGAAGTCATTATTTAAACCATCATTTAATAAATGGTGCTGGCAGAACTGGTTAGCCACACTTAGAAGCCTGAAACTGGACTCACATCTCTCACCACTGACAAAATATGACTCTTACTGAATAAAAGATTAAATTTTAGATAAAAAGCAGTAACAATCCTAGAAGAAAGTGTCAGAAAATGTTGGATGCTACCAGTCTGGGCAAAGAATTTATGAAGAACTCCTTGGCAATTGCAGCAGCATCAAAAATAAATAAATGGGACATGATCAAACTAAAAAGCTTTTGCATAGCCATGGGTACAACAATTAAAGCAAATAGGCAACCTTTGGAATGGGAAAATATACTTGCATGCTATAAATCTGATGAAGTACTGAAGATAAATAGAATCTACAGAAAATTCAAATTAATCAACAAGAAAAGAGCAAATAATTTCATTTGTAAGTGGACAAGAGACTTGAACAGAAATTTCTCTGAAGAAGACAGATGAATGGACAAGAAACACATGAAAAGTGCTAATCATCTCTAATTATCAAAGAAATGAAAATGTAAACCACCCTGAGATATCACCTAACCCCAGTGAGAATAGCCCATACCATAAAGTCCCAAAGCTGTAGATGCTGATG
This sequence comes from Perodicticus potto, assembly GCA_963574655.1. NCBI lineage: Eukaryota > Metazoa > Chordata > Mammalia > Primates > Lorisidae > Perodicticus > Perodicticus potto. Next base: position 2,345 of record CAUYRH010106891.1, read on the forward strand.
TGGCTGTGGAGAGAAGGGAACACTTTTGTACTACTGGTGGGATTGCAAACTACTACAGCCTTTGTGGAAAGAAGCATGAAGAATTCTCAGAAAGCTAATTTAGACCTTCAATTTGGTCACACAATTGTCAGGTCCAGGACTGGCCAGGTCTCCGGCCCCAGCTTATATATTTTCCGGACGTGGACCGCTGTGCTATCTTGCTCGGGATCAACTCCCCTTAGGTGTCTAAGGGCTATTCATCTTAGCAGAGGGAGAGAGAGAGAAAAAAAAAACAGTCCTCGAGGGAGAGAAACAGTCTTAGTAGGAGAGTAAATCTTAGCAGTCTTCTTAGAAGGGCTCCAGGCAGACGCCCTGCAAGCAGCAGTGAAAGACTCCGAGTGAGCGAGTCCAGGAAATAATGAACCAATGAACCAATCTCTCCTGTGGCTATTTATAGATGTGAGCCCATGGCTATTTGCACCACAGGTGTAGAGACTGCCAAGCACTGATGTTCTCGTCTCACATGCTCTTGTATTAAGGAGAGCTGAATCCCTTCCCCATGCCCTTATAACCAAGGCGTTACATTAACAAGCTGTTACAGGTGTTTCTTATAATTATAGAGTGTTCAAAACTTAACACTCGCTTCTCCTTCCCTTGAGTTATATGGTCTGCTACACACAATTCCATTAGTAGTTATTTATGCAGAAGAAAAAAAATATTTAATCATAAGGACATTTGCATTGGAATAATATTAAATTTACTGCAGCTCAATTCACAATTGCCAAGACATGGAAGCAACCCAAGTGCCCATTAACCCATGAATGGATTAGTAAACAGTGGTTTATGTATACCGTAGAATACTATTCTGCCATAAAAACAGGTGAAGACTTTACATTTTGTATTTACCTTGAAGTTGAAACACAGTGTTCTTAGTAAAGTGCCACAAGAATGGAAATGCAAGTACACATTGTATTCAATACTAATATGAAACAAATAGAAAAACACACACCCACATGAGAGGAAAACACAAGTATATTCAGTTGTGGGGGGGGCAGGGAAGAGGAAACAGAGAAAGAGAGGAAAGCAGGGGAATGAGTTCTCATGTAATGAACACAGTGAACGGGTATGCAGCACACCCTTAGATGAAGTGCTCAACTACAACTTGAACTTTACCTTAGAAATGCAAACAATGTAACCTAATCATTTGTACCCTCATATTAATCTGAATAAAAAAGTTCTAAGTGTTACAGGTATGCAAATGTTCTGTGTGTTTAATATTTTGAGAATCTGCTAAATTGCTTTACAAGTTGTGACATTTTACATAAGCAATAACTAGTGTTTCAGTTCCTCCACATTATTCTCAACATTTTTTATTTTCTGTTGTGCTGATTGCAGTCATTCTAGTAATTGTGAAGTGGTGTCTCATATTCACATTGAGGATCTTTTCGTTCTTTATCTTCTTTAGAGAAATGTCTATTCCAATATTTGGCCCATTTTTATTTGGGCTATTTGTCTTATCATTGAATTATTAGAATTCTTTTATATTCTAGATGCAGCATTTTATTAGACTTGTAATATGCAAATAATTTTTCTCAGCGTAGCAATTGTCTTTATTTTTATTGATACATGATAATTGTGCATATTTTAGGAAATACATGATGTTTTGTTACATGCATACAATTTGTAATGATCAACTCAGGGTAATTGGGATATCCATCTCTTCAAATATTTATCTTTCCCTTGTGTTAGTAAAATTCCAGTTCTTTTCTCCTAGCTATTTTGAACTATGAGGGCTGTGCAGAAATTATCTAGCCAGGTGATATGATAAATAGAGATGTACATGGCGGGATATTTTCTGGACATCTTTTTTTTTTTTGAAAAGGCTATTTACTTTCACCACAATGCGTACATTAAAACAAGTGACTGAACAGGAAGCCAGGTTGTGGCCTGGTGCTTTCTCTGTGCAGAAACGATATCCTCCTCCCCCACTTTAGCTCCGGCATCCCAATGTCAAACATTCTGCACACATTCCCTAAAGGAATCTGCAAAGCTAATTAGGGTGAGTTTCACCATAAAGAATACAGTTGTTAAAACATCTTCTGTACACACTAGAGTAATGAGCATTCTTTGCACATGTTGTGATTTGTTACTGCAATTTGCAGTCATATATCTCTTAGGAAATAACTCATATGTTGTTATTTATTGCATGTATGATTATTAATGATATATTAACAACTGTTGAAAGCAACTTATTTCACCTCAATAACTCATGCACTTAGCTCAATGTTTAAAGAGCCAAGGAGGCATCAATTTTTCCAGAAAACCATGCTTTTTCTTTTCTTTGTTTTTTCCTTCCAAGATAATAAAGAAAATGTCTAAAATATTATGCAGAAGAGAAATGTTCTTTAACTTTTCTGAAGAATAATTTTATTTTATTTTTATTTCTTTCATAGAGATTATTGTAATGTTTATTGAGGTCTATATATATACTTTTTTATTAAATCATAGCTGCATACATTAGTGCAATCAGGGGGTACAATGCTGGTTTCATATACAATCTGAAATGTTTTCATCAAACTGTTTAACATAGCCTTCATGGCATTTTCTTAGTTATTGTATGAAGACATTTCTATTCTGCATTTAGTAAGTTTTGCCTGTACCCTTGGACATCCTTTATATGTAATGCATTACTATTAACTATGGGGTATTCCAAAAGTCTTGATACATAGGAAAATTTAAAAATTCACATAACATACCTTAGAATGTGTTCACCATGAGTGGGAGAAAGTACTTCGTGTGTGTATAGAAAGAGGTAGCCAATATGTAGAGAATATTTAAAAAAATATTTTGTAAAATTTTATAATGAATATTTTGTAAATAAAGATACATTGAGCTACAATTTCCAATTTTCCTTTGTATGATGACTTTTGAGGATACCCTCTACTGTGTATTGTCACCCTACTCTTCTATCAAACACTAGATTAATTTCATTTATATAATTATATTTTCATACCCATTAACCAATCTCTTTTTTCATTGCTCTTTTCTCTACTGTTTTCAGACTTTGGTAACCATTAACCAACTCTGTACATTAACAAGATCCACTTTTTTAGCTGCCATGTATGAGTGGGAACATGTGATATTTGTCTTTCTGTGCCTGCCTTATTTCAACTAACATAATGACCTCCAGTTCCATCCATGTTGCTCTGTATGACAGGGCTTCTTTCTTTTTATGGCTGAATAATATTCCATTGTGTATATATAACATGTGCTTCATCCATTCATCTGTTGATGGACCTTTAGGTTGATTCCATGTGTTGATTTTTGTGAATGATGCTGCAGTAAATATGGGAATGTAGCTCTCTTCAGTTCACTGATTTCCTTTCTTTTGCATACATACCCATCAGGAATATGCTGCATCATATGGTAGTTCTATTTTTAGTATTTGAGGAACCTCCATACTTTTTTCCATACTGGCTATAATAATTTATTTTCCCACCAACAGTGTACAAGTGTTCCTCTTTCTTGACATCTTTGTTTATATGTATAATCTTTTGTCTTTCTGATAAAAGCCATTTTAACTATAATACAATGATACCTTATTGTGGTATTGACTTCAATTTCCATGATAATTAGTTATGTTGATTATTTTTTCATATAACTGGTGGCCATTTGTATATGTATGCCCTCTTTTTGAGAAATGTCTACTCAAATCTCGTACCAATTTTAATTGGATTATTTATTCATTTGTTATTGAATACTTGAAATCTTTATATATTCTTGCTGTTAATTCCTTGGTAAATGGATAGTTTGCAAATATTTTCTCCCATTCTATGGCTTGTTTTCTTTTCTGTACAGAAACTTAAAGCTTAATATACTCCCATTTGTTTATATTCATATATGTTTCCTGTGCTTTTGAGTTTACCCAAAAAGTCTTTGCCAAGAATCTTATTCTAAAGCATTTGTATAAAAAAATCAAGACCCAAAAATATACTACCTATAAGAAACTCATTTCATCTATGAAGATGCACATAGACTGAAATTAATGAATGGGAAAAGATATTCCATGCAAATGGAAACCAAATAGAAGCAAGAATACCCAAACTTAATGTCATATAAAATAGACTTCCAGTAAAATACTGTAAAGATAGATAAAGAAGGTCACTATATAATAACAAAGGGCTCAATTCAGAAAGAGGATATAATAATTGTAAATGTAGTATATGCACCCAACACTGGAGTGTTTAATTTTTTATTTCAAATTAATATGAGGGAACAAATTTTTAGGTTACATTATTCTCACTTCCAGGGTAAAGATATGGTTGTAAAAGAGCCCCTCACCTGTGGGGGGTGTTATACACATTCACTATGACCACATTAGGTGAGGTCTCACCTCATGCCCTTCCTCCTTTGCAAATTGTCCTATCCTTACCCTCTCCCTCCACCCCCTTACTAGACTATATATATGTTTTATTGTTCATATGAGCATATAAGTGTTTATATATTGGTTTCATATTAGTATGAGTAGATTGGATATTTATTTTTCCATTCTTGTGATACTTTACTAAGAAGGATGTATTTCAACTCCATCCAGGTAAGTGTAAAAGCTGGAAGTCTCCATCTTTTTAAATGGATAAATAGACCATAAATATAAGTGTTTATTTCATAATTATTAATGTTGTTCCACTGATCTAAATGTCTATCCTTATCCACATTCTTTTAATATCTGTAGTTATTTGTGAAATTTTTGAAATTGAGAAGTGAATTTGCTCCAATTTTGTTCTTCATTTTTAAAATTATTTTGACTATTCTGGGGCCTTTGAATTATTTTTCTTTCTTTTTTTTAATAAATCATAGCTGTGTGCATTAATGCAATCATGGGGTACAGTGTGTTGGTTTCATATACAATCTGAAATATTTTCAATAAACTGGTTAACATAGTCTTCATGGCATTTTCATAGTTATTGTGTTCAGACGTTTATATTCTACATTTAGTAAGCTTCGCCTGTACCTTTCTAAGATTCACTGTAGGTGTGGACCCACCACTTACTCTCCCTCCACTACTCATCCTCCCCCCTCCACTCCCCTCCCTTGTCCCTTTCCCCATATTCTTGTGCTGTAATTGGGTTACAGCATTCATATGAAAGCTATGAGTTAGTTTCATAGTAGGGCTGAGTACATTGGATACTTTTTTTTCATTCTCGAGATACTTTGCTAAGAAGAATATGTTCCAGCTCCATCCATATAAACACTGAACAGGTAAAGTCTCCATCTTTCTTTAAGGCTGCATAATATTCCATGGTGTACATATATCACAATTTATTAATCCACTCATGAGTTGATGGGCACTTGGGATTTTTCCATGACTTAGCAATTATGAATTAGGTTGCAATAAACATTTTGAGACAGATATCTTTGTTATAATGTGATTTTTGGTCTTCTGGATATATACCTAGTAGAGGAATTATAGGATCGAATGGCAGTTCTATTTTTAGATCTCTAAGTATTCTCCAAACATCTCTCCAAAATGAACATATTACTTTGCATTCCTATGACCAATGTAGAAGTGTTCCCTTTTCTCCACACCCATGCCAATAGCTCTGATTTGGGATTTTGTGATGTGGGCTAATCTTACTGGAGTTAGATGATACCTCAAAGTAGTTTTGATTTGCATTTCTCTGATAATTAGGGATGATGAGCATTTTTTCATGTGTCTGTAGTCCATGCACATGTCTTCTTCAGAGAAGTTCTCTTCAGGTCCCTTGCCTACCCTGAGATGGGATGACTTGTTGTTTTCTTGCTCATAAGTTTGAGTTCTCTGTGGATACTGGTTATTGAACATTTGTCGGAGATATAACCTGCAAATATTTCCTCCTATTCTGAGAGATGTCTGCTTGCTTTACTTACTGTGTTCTTGGCTGTGCAGAAGCTTTATAGTTTGAACAGGTCCCAGTACTATATTTTTCATGCTGCTTAAGATGCTGGAGGGAGTCCTCCACATAAAATATTTGCCCAAGCCAATTCCTTCAAGAGTTTTCCCTACACTTTATTCTAGTATTTTTATAATTTCATGTCTTAAGTTTAAATCTTAATCCAGTGAGAGTCTATCTTAGTTAAAGGTGAAAGGTGCGGGTCCAGTTTCAGTCTTCTACAGGTCGCCAGCAAGCTCACCCAGCACCATTTGTTAAATAGGGAATCTTCTCCCTACTGAATATTTTTAATTGGCTTGTCAAAGATCAAATAATAATAAGTAGCTGGGTTCATCTCTTGGTTCTCTATTCTGTTCCATACATCTACCTCTCTGTTTTTGTGCCAGTACCATGCTGTTTTGATCACTATTGATTTGTAGTACAATCTCAGGTCTGGTAGCATGATTCCTCCTACTTTGTTTTTATTTCTGAGTAATGTCTTGGCTATTTGATGTATTTTATGATTCCATATAAAATGATGTATTATTATTTCAAGATCTTTAAAATATGACAATGGAGCCTTAATAGGGATTGAATTGAAATTGTATACTGCTTGGGGAGTATAGACATTTTAACAATGTTCATTCTTCCCAGCCATGAGAATGGTATGTTTTTCCATTTGTCAACATCTTCAGCTATTTCTTTTCTAAGAGTTTCATAGTTCTCTTTATAGAGATCTTTCACATCCTTTGTCAGGTAAACTCCTAAATATTTCATCTTCCTTGGCACTACTGTGAAAGGAATAGAGACTTTGACTGTTTTTTCAGCTTGGCTATTGTTGGTATATATAAAGGCTACAGATTTATGAGTGCTGATTTTGTAACCTGATACACTGCTATATTCCTTGATTACTTCAAAGAATTTTGTAGTAGAATCCCTCACATTTTCCAGATATACAATCATATCATCCACGAACAGTGAAAGTTTGATCTGTTCTGACCCTATATGGATACCCTTGATCACTTTTTCTTCCCTAATTGCACTGGCTAAAACTCCCATTACAATGTTAAAGAGCAGTGGAGACAATGGGCAACCTTGCAGGCAACCTGATCTGAGTGGAAATGATTTCAATTTAACTCCATTCAATATGATATTGGCTGTGGGTTTGCTGTAGATGGCCTATATCAGTTTAATAAATGTCCCTTCTGGGTGGCACCTGTGTCTCAGTGGGTAGGGCATCAGCCCCATGTACCAAGGGTGGTGGGTTCAAACCCAGCCCCAACCAAACTGCAACAAGAAAATAGCTTGGCGTTTTGGTTGATGTCAAATTACAGTAGTAGTCCCAGCTACTTGGAGGCTGAGGCAAGAGAATTGAGTGATCCCAGGAGTTGGAGGTTTCTATGAGCTGTATGATGCCAGGGCACTCTACCCAGGGTGAGAAAGTGAGACTGTTTCTACAAAAAAAAAAAAAGAAGAAGAAGAAGAAAAAGAAATGTCCATTCTATACCAATTTTCTTAAGTGTTCTGATCATGAAGCAATGCTGGATATGATCAAAAGCTTTTTCTGCATCAATTGAGAGAATCATATGGTTTTTGTTTTTTAATTTGTTTATGTGCTGAATTATATTTATAGATTTATGTATATTGAACCAGCCTTGAGACCTTGGGATAAAACCCACTTGTTAATGGTGTATAATTTGTTTGATGTGTTGCTGAATTCTGTTTGTTAGGATCTTTTTGAATATTTTTGCATAAGTATTCATTAGTGATATTGGTCTAAAATTTTCTTTTCTTGTTGGGTCTTTTCCTGGGTGGGGATCAAGGTGATGTTTGCTTCATAGAATGTGTTGGGTAGTATGCCTTCTTTTTCAATATTTTGGAAAAGGTTGAGTAATATAGGTACTAGTTCCTCTTTAAAGATTTTGTAGAATTCTGACGTGAAGCTATCTGGTCCCAGGCTCTTCTTTTTAGGGAGATTTTGTATAGTTGATGCTATTTCAGAACTTGTTATAGGCATGTTCAACATTTCCACTCCATTATGGCTAAGTCTTGGAAGGTAGTGACCTTCCAAGTATTGGTTGATTTCCCTTATATTTTCGTATTTCTGAGAATAAATTTTCTTGTAATATTCATTATGGATTTTTTTAATTTCTGAGGGGTCTGTTGTTATTTCGTCTTTACCATTTCTGATTGATGAAATTAGAGATTTTACTCTTTTTATCCTGGTTAGGTTAGCCAAAGGGTTATCTATTTTATTGATATTTTCAAAAAAACAACTTTTTGATTTATTGATCTGTTGTATAATCCTTTTGTTTTAAAATTCACTTAATTATACTCTAATTTTTGTTATTTCTTTTCTTCTGCTGTATTTGTGATTGGAATGTTCTTCCTTTTCCTGTTGCTTGAGATGTTCCATTAAGTTGTTAACTTCCTCTCTTTCTGTTATCTTGAGGAAGGCTTGCAGTGGTAGAAATTTCCCTCTTAGGACTGCCTTTGCAGTATCCCAGTGGTTCTGATAATTCATGTCTTCATTTTCGTTTTGTTCCAAACATTTGGTAATTTCCTTCTTAATCTCATCTCTGACCCAGCTATCATTCAGCATAAGGTTATTTAGCTTCCAAGTTTTTGTATGAGTATGCAGATTCCTGTTGTTACTGAGTTCCACTTTTATTCAATGATCGTCCAAGAAGATGTGAGGAATAATTTCTATTTTTTTAAATTTTCTAAGCTTAGATTTGTGATCTACGATGTGATCTATTTTGGAGTATGTTGCATGGACTGATGAGAAGAATGTGTATTTAGTTTTGTTAGGATGAAATGTTCTGTAGATGTCTGTTAAATCCAAATATTGAATGGTTAAGCTTAAATCTAAGACCTCTTTGCTTAGCTTCTTATTGAAGGATCTATCCATTTCTCTTACAAAATGGAGGTGCATTTTGGTTGAGTGCATATATATTAATAATTGAAATCTGATGATATTTAGTATTGCCCTTAACAAATATGAAGCGACCATCCTTATCTTTCCTTACTTTTGTTGGTTTAAAGCCTACTGAATCTGCAAATAAAACTGCAACACTTGCTTTTTTCTCCTTTCCATTTGCCTGGAAATAGATGGCCATCCCCTAACCCTGAGTCTATATTTACCTTTGAAGGTAAGATGAGATTCTCACATGGAGCAGATACCTCGCCTGAGTTTTTGTATCCATTCAGCCAGCCTGTGACTCTTAAGAGGACAATTTAAGCCATTAACAGTAATTGAGAATATTGATAGGCCTGGTAGAAGTTTGGGTATTGAGTATTTCGAAACACCAGCGTACACTTTTAATCCTTTTGCCATTGTGGAAGATGGAATTTGATCAAAAATTTCAAAGTCAGTTTACATGTGTGGAGGAGAATTGTGCTGGTCATTATGGAGGATAGGTCTTTGGATATCCTGAAGAGCTGGTTTAGTTAAGGTAAATTTCTTCAACATGTGAATTTCATTAAAGTATTTAATTTCTCCATCATAAATGAAACTCAGTTTCACTAGATACAGGATCCTGGGTTGAAAGATATTTTGTTTTAGGAGATTAAACATCGATAACCACCCTCTTCTAGCTTGAAAGATTTCTGCACACAGATCTGCAGTCATTCTAATAATCTTCCCCTTGTAGGTTATGGTTTTATAATATTTGGCTGTTTTCAGAATTTTCTCCTTCATATTAACTTTAGTGAAGTTAATTATGATGTGCCTGGGGGCTGTCTTATTTGGGTTGAGTCATGCTGGGGTTCTGAAACTGTCTGTTATCTGAACAAAATCTCTTGGCATGTCTGGAGAGTTCTCTTTCATAATCTCATGAAGAGGAGCCTCTGTGCCTTGTGAAGCTAGTTCGTCACCTTCAGGAATCCCTATAATGCTAACGTCAGTTTTCTTCGAATTATCCCAGAGCTCCCTAAAAGAATCATCCATTTTCACTCTCCACTTCTCTTCCTCTTTGAGTGTTTGAGAGCATTCAAAAGCTTTGTCTTCAATGTCAGAAATCCTTTCTTCTGCCTGCTCCATTCTGTTACTGAGGGATTCTACTGTATTTTTCCTATTTGGAGGGCTACAACTTCTTTTGTCAATGTGTCTAAATCTTTGGTGATTTTGTCTTTGAATTCATTGAATTCTTGAGATATCTTTTGAATTATTACTAGAATTTCTTACTCCCAATTTACTTCCATTCTGTTGTCTTCCATTCTTATTTTTCATTCAAATTCTAAATTCGATTTCTGACATCTCTACCATCTGCTTGTGAGTGAGATCCTCTGGTTTGACTAGTTTGTCACTCCTTGGGGGAGTTGAACTGTTCCGATTATTCATGTTGCCAAAGTTTTTCTGCTGATTACACCCCATGATTGTTTTTCACTGTTTAGCTAGATGAGCACGTAAGGTAAAATTGGATTGTGGACTTCGGATGTTGTGGTTGATGAGCCCCTCCCCAAGGACCTGGGACTGGTGACTGCAGCTTTTACTCTACAATTTTGCAAAGGACCTGTACAGTACTACAGTCTGTGACTGTAAAGACCTGATTGGTGTAGTGGGGGTAGGTGACTCTGTCTTGTAGTCAGCTGATCCTTGTCCAATCCTAGTGAATCAGTAACTCAGGGTTTCAGTCTCAGCTTTGGAGAAATACAAGCAACTAGGACATCCCATCACCCATAAATAATACCTGGAAGAGAAAAATCAAACCTTCCTACTACAACAAAATCAGGGTATCACCTTGGAAGGTCCTCAAGTGATTTGTTCAGTTCAAGAGTTCCAAACCAATTGTTCCAAGAGCAACCACCCTCTAACTGGAGAGTTCAAAATATCTCCAGCAACTAGATATTAGGAGTCTCCTTGCAGAATAAGAGTGGATTGAGCACCTCTGGTACTCCAAGGAGTCAGAAAGGCTGGTCCAGTGGAAGGTTTGGAGCAGGAACATTGATGCCTCTTCCCCACCTTCCTCACTCTTCACCACTGGACTCTGGTAACCCCAGTCTCTGTTAGCTCCACCAGTAGTCTCTGTTAACACAGTCTCTGTAGCCCAGTTCTGTCCAATAAGCAATTGTGCCAGGGCTATGTGCCTACCAGAGTCAGAGTAAGGTCACTGCTTCCTCCTCATGGCTAGCACACTCTGCCACCATCCAGCAGTGGAAGTTAAAGCCTGCCTTCCTCAGTCACTCAATGGCAGCTGGAGAAAGTTCCACCTGAGCTCAATCTAAACCTGAGGATATCCAGACAGCCAAAGATTTCTCCCTCAGCCACCACACCTTTTTTGCTGCTATTCTGTAGCTCTGGTATCCCTATAGGGTTAGGTCTGGTTCCCTCTGGCAGACCACACAGTTGTGGAGAAGACACTCCAAAATTACACCCCAGCTGGATCACTGTATTAATGCTGATGTTGGCTGGGAAGTGTCTCCACTTGGGTTCATTCACCTCAGCAGTTCCTGGTTCTCCACTCATAATGAAGAGACTCAAGCCTCCTCCCACTGTTGAGATACACTTTCTCAGGGCCAGGTCAGTCACCTTTCCCTCTATGTCTTTCTGTACTGTTACTGGATTCACAGATACAGCACAGCTGCACTGCCTCCGTCTATGCAATGCCCAGTCCTAGCCAGGAAGTACAGACATTCTGGTCTCTGCAGGGTTTGGACTTCTAGATCATCAGGCCGGGGGGAAGAGTAGACTGGAAGTTCAAGGTGGCAAGGAAAATATTTGTTCAAACTTCCTGTCAGACAAGGGAATACCTGGGCTCAAGCAGGGGCTCTCTGGAGAAGGAGACCCAGCTTCCAGCAATTCCCTCTGGTGGGGTGAGGGAGGAGAGCCTCAGTTCATCTCTTATTAGTAGAGATCCCACAGCAAGCAAGAAATTCTCTTAGGGGAGGGGATGGACTCATGTCTTCTTTGGGCCAAGATCTGTACCTGAAATTTGTGTTCTTGTAGTTGAAGCTTACCTCGGCAGGGAAGACATGCAATTATCTATCTCTTCTCTCAGCTCAGCTCCCCTCCTTCGGCTTCATTGAGTTCTTTCTGGCTGTTATCTCTCCCTCTGGACTTGCGCTTCTGTTGAAAGCTGGCTCCAGTCAGCCATCATCCCCAATTCCCACTTGGTCTTGTTGAATGTGAAAATTGGAGTTAGAGAAAGTAGCAAACCTGAGGATTTAGCAAAACACAAAACACGTTGACACCAAACAAGCAAATAAACAGACCAAACGGCTACCAGACCCACAAGCACACAGATGCACAATCAGAAACAAATAAACATACAGACAAAAACAAGTACAACAAAAATGATCATAATCATGAAAAAAACTCTAAACATCTGATGTAAGCACTCTCAGCAACTATAAGAAGGGAAGAAGAGGAAGAGAAAAAATATATATTATTAATTAAAAAAATAAAAAAATTAGAAAATTAATAATAACTCCAACAAGAAAAGGATAAAAAAAGAGAAAATAAAAAATAAAGGACCAAAAATATTATTCTTATAAATATATATAAAAACATACAACTATATGTATGAAGTAGGGGTCAACTTTAGAAGGACTATATTTATATTGCAATATACTTTCTGGACACCAGGTGGCACTGTGAGTGGTTCCCAGGCTCACATCTGATTCATGTTTTACATTGTTACCATGGTATCCACCGTACCTGGCCCATAGGAGGAGGGGCCTGTGACCATCACCATTTCTGAAATTTCAAAATATGTCTTTTCTCTAACTGGCTGCCTCACTCGGCTAGCCTGTTCCAGACAGCACCCATCTGACATCCAAATTTGGCACAGGAGTCCATGCTTCACCTATTTTCCTACTCAATTCACAGTTTCTCCGAGAGGTGGGAATTGTAGTCTTCCATGGGGGAGGGGCTGGTTTCCACTGGTGCCCGCCATTTCAGCAGCAGGCTGAGACTTTTCTGTCAGTCTCTATGGCTCAGGATTACATTTTTGAGTCCAGCAATTCTTCAGTTCACTGCACACCCCGAACTGCCAGTCTAGACCAATATTCCCTGCCAGGAATGATCTAGTCCATTAATTCACATCTGCTGTTTTGGGAAAAGGTGCCCATGGCGAGTTGCCATTTCCAACATTTCAAAATGTGTCTGCTTGATCCTTTCCCCTTTTTTTCTATTGAGCTGCCTAGCCCCTTGCCCCTCTGAATGGCACCCCTTTCTGGTCACCAAATTCTGCTCAGGAGTCCACACTAAACCGAACTTTCCACAAAACACCTAGTTTCCCTATGAACTGGAAACTGCATTCCTCCGTTGGGGAGAGGCTGGTTGCTGCTGCCACTGCTGGTAGCGCTGCTTCAACAGTGGCACAGAAATTTCTCTAGCAGACTCCGCAGCTCTTGTTTACATTTCAAGTTCAGCAATCCACCATTTCACTGCACACCCCTAGCTGCCTGTCCACACCAATACTCCATGCATGGAAAAATCCAGCCCCCTCTTTCCCACCTGATGAGAGTGGAGCTAAACATCCATCCCATCCACCATCATGCTCTGCCTCGGCCTTTGAATTTTTATACATAAATTTTAGAAACAGGTCTTTAATTTTTGCATTAAAAAGCCTGTTGTAATTTTCATACAGATTATGTTATAGCTAAATAGAAATGAAAGGATATTTGCTATTTCCCAATATTGAGTATTCCAATCAATGAACATGAAATGCTTCTTTTTTTATGATTTGGGATCCATTGAGGTACAGAGAATTAGGTTACATGGATTGTGTTTTTTAGGTAGTTGTCTCTCTAGTAATTGTGTCCTGACCCCAAGAGGTGTGTGATACATTGGGACCCCCGTTCCTCTCCCCCCTCCCGCGCCCAATCCCTTATTTCCCTACCCCCACTTTGTATCAGATCATTTATTGTCTTCATATTAGAATTGAGTACACTGGATTCTTCCTTTTCCATTCTTGTGATGCTTTACTAACAAGAATGTGTTTCAACTCAATCCAAGTTAACAATACCATGGAATACTATTCAGCCATTAAAAAAGATAGAGGAAGATGAAGTAAGATGGCCAACTAGAGGCAGCTTTTAAGAGAGGCTCCTATCCAGAGGGAGAAACAATGGACAGAATGGATTCAAAGAAGCTGAAGTTGAGGAGCTGGGCGAAGAAAGAAGATAGATAAATGCACATCATCCCTGCTGAGGCAAGCTAAAACTCCAAGACAACGAATTCCAGGTACAAAGCCTATCATCAAGAGGACGAGAGACCCCCTCCTCCAAGAGAGAGGCTCACTGTGTACTCTCTGAAAGTGAGCAGGGAACAAAAGACCTCTTATTTTACTCCACAGGAGAAAGCTGCTAAACACCAGGCTCCTTCTCCAGGGAGATCCTACTTGTGAGCCTAGACATCATCCTGCCTGGCATATAATTGAATATTTTCCCTGCAATTCTGGACTCTTGGGCCACTCTTCCACCTTTGCCTGGTGGTTTGATGGCCTTCCCCCTACAGATCCCAGATTGTTTGGAAATTCCTTGAGAGGCATAGGAATTGTATGGACCACTAGACAGCAGTGCAGAAAGTGGCTTGAGTGAAATTTGGTGGGTTCAGGGAGAGAGGAACTAGCAGGAGAGAGAGATTCATCATGCTGTGACAGAATATTGCTGATGGAGGCACTCATGCACCAGGACAGAATATGATGGTGTATTGCCCTGTATTCGCTCATTGGAGTTAGCCAGACTCCAACCCCTCAGGTTTTCAGGATGGAATTTCCTATGGATACCTACTATTGGGTCACTGGAGACTCTCTGAACTCTCCCTGTTAAACAGTGATTGTGCTTCCTGGGACAATTGGAGTAGAACTCTTGACCTGGGCTGTCCACCCAGTGATCCTCCAAGGCTGAGTGGTGGTTGTCTTATAGTGGGAGGGACTAATTTTGCTCCTCCAGCTGTCACTGATGGGGGACAGGGTGCCACAGTTGCTTATATGTATCCCCATTTGGGGTTCCAGCCTAATACCATGACTTTGTAGGACCAGATAGAGGCTGGATGACTATAAGACAGAGACAAGTAGTGCTGTCACAGCAAGAAGGTCCTCAGAGTTTCCAGCTGAAGCTCTGAAAGGGACCTTTGTAAGGTTGTAGGGGAAAACCACAATCACCAGCCCCAGCGCATTGGAAAAGGGCTGGTTAATTTCACTACCTGGGGACCCCAATCCAATCTCAGCTTACCAGTTTTACTAGGCAAACTGCAGAAAATAATCATGAGGCAGAACCAGCAGAATAACTCTGGCAACATGAAAAAACAGAGTAGATCAAATCTCCCAAAGAATGACAAAAGAGATACAACAGATGATGCCATCATAGACAAATGGATGAAATGTCAGAAATAGGTATCAGAGTATGGATGGCAAATAAGATGAATAGAATGGAGGAAAATATGGAAATAGAAATACAAAGTGTTGTTCAAAAGTTGTCTCAAGAAATTAATGAATTCGAAGAAAAAATCACCAACAATATGGACATAAAGATTTAGCAAAACTCAAGGAAATGAAAAAGTTACCTGAGGAGTTTTGAAATACAGTAGAATGCTTCAGTAACAGAACTGAGCAGGCAGAAGAAAGGATCTCTGAAATTGAAGAAAAGTCTTTTGAACAATACCAAGCATTCAAAGAAACAAAAACTGGAAAGCAGAAACAAATCATTCTGTGAGAGAGTTGTGGAATCAGTCCAAATATCAAACATCCAACTTATAGGAATTCCTGAAGGATAACTGGATAGTCCTAAAGGCACAGATGCTCTACTCCAAGATATTATGGAGGAGAATTTCCCAAGCTTTGCAAGAGATACAGATATTCACATAGAAGACAGTTTCAGAACCCCATAAAAATGAAATCCAAATAAATCATCTCCTAGACACATTGCAATTAACTATGCCAAAGTTAAGATGAAGGAGAAAATTCTGCAAGTAGCCAGAAAAAAGAAAATCCTAACCTACAAGGGAAAGAATTTAGAATGACTGCCGATCTCTCAGCTGAAACGTTTCAAGCAAGAAGAGGATGGTCATCAACCTTCAATCTCCTAAAACAAATAAACTTTAACCCAGGATCCTGTACCTAGCTATACCAATTTTCATTTCTGATGGATAAATCAAATACTTTGCTGACTTACCCATATTGAGGAAATTTGCCATAATTAAACCAGTGCTCCAGAAAATACTCTGACCCATTTTCCATGATGAGCACAATGGTCTACCATCAAAGTAAACTCACTCAGAATTTTTTTCATCAAACAAAACCTAACTTCCACAATGGTGAAAGGATTAAAAATATGTACTAGACCTTTGAAAAACATCATGGCCAAAACACTACCATACCTATCAATTCTTCCAATTAATGTGAATGGCTTAAATTCTCCTCTACAGAGGCATAGGTTGGCTGACTGAATAAAAAAACTCAGGCCAGGTATCTGTTGTACACAAGAGACTCATCTTACCTCAAAGGATAAAAAAAGATGCAGGGTGAAGGGATAGACATCTATAATACAGGCAAATGGAAATCAGGAAAAAGAAGGAGTTGAAACTTTATTTGCAGATACAATAGGATTTAAACCAACAAAGATAAGGAAAGACAAGGATGGACACTATATATTTGTCAATGGAAACACTCAACATGAAGAGATTTCAATAATTAACATTTATGCACCCTACCTAAATGTTCCTCAATTTAAAAAACAAATGCTAATGGATGAACAATTTGATATCTTCTTGCACTATAATAGTTGGAGATTTTAACACCCCTTTGTCAGTTCTGAATAGATCCTCCAAAAAAAGAAACTAAACAAAGAAGTAATAGACTTAAACTTGACCCTAGAACAAATGGACTTAACAGACATTTACAGAACATTTCATCCTAATACAACTGAAAACATATTCTTCTCTTCAGCCCACAGAACATCCTCCAAAATCAATGATATATTAGGAAACACTTCTAACCTAAACAAATATAAAAGAATAGAAATTATTCCTTGTATCTTCTCAGGCCACCATAGAATAAACATTCAACTCAAAAGCTACAGCAAATTTCATACTCAAAGTCATGAAAATGAAATAACCTTAGGCTGAATGATAGAAGGGTCAAAGATGAGATTAAGAAAGAAATCATCAAATTTTTGGATTAAAGTGTTGATGAAGACACAAATTTTTAAAACCTGTGGGATACTGCA
>CAUYRH010106894.1:0-30570 GCA_963574655.1 Perodicticus potto
CCCAGACCTCACTTCAATCCATCAACAAGCACTGTTGACTCTACTTTAACAATATAGTCCAAGTAGGGCTGAGTACATTGGATATTTTTTCTTCCATTCTTGAGATGCTTTGCTAAGAAGAATGTGTTCCAGCTCCATCCATGTAAGCATGAAAGATGTAAAGTCTCCATCTTTCTTTAAGGCTGCATAATATTCCATGGGGTGGGGGTGGGGGGGAAATAATGTAATGAAGAATAATAAAATACATGTATTTAAAAAAATTAAAAAAAAACAATATAGTCCAAGCTGAGTCCCTGCAGTCAACCTGCTGACGTCTTTTCATCACGCATATAGCAACCTCTAAAGTCTTTGCCATGATGTCATATAGTCTGGCTCCCAGTGACATCTGCAACCTCCCAGACCTTCCATTCCCTTCTTTACTCACACTGTTCTAGTCACATCGGCCTTCTCGCCAGGCTCAGGATTGGAAAGGAGATTCCGGACTTAGGACTACAACTCTTCCTTCTCTATGTTTTCCTATGGATCATTCATGAAAGTCATGCAGAGCTTCGTGGAAATGCCACATCCTTGGTGAGGTTCTGCTTATCAGCCACACGGACAATAAGGACCCCTCTGCCTCTGGCACTCTCCCCTAGAGTTACCTTATTTTTTACCATTCCACTTTTTACCACCTGAAATTACATATTACCAATATATATTAATTTATTTAATTGCTTGCTTATTGCCAGCTCCGTTATTATGTAAACTTTTTTTTTTTTTTTTTGAGACAGAGCCTCAAGCTGTCACCCTGGATAGAGTGCTGTGGCATCACAGCTCACAGCAACCTCCAATTCCTGGGCGCAAGAGAGTCTCTTGCCTCCGCCTCCCAAGTAGCTGGGACTACAGGCGCCCGCCACAACGCCTGGCCATTTTTTGGTTGCAGCCGTCATTGTTGTTTGGCAGGCCCAGGCTAGATTCGAACCCGCCAGCTCAGGTGTACATGGCTCGCTCCTTAGCCCGTTGAGCCACAGGCGCCGAGCCATTATGTAAACTCTTAAAGGCCAGATACTTTCACTTGTTTGCTGTTATATGTGCTTTATGTAAAGATGAATAACCTCAAGGGGTTTATTCATCTTTAAATTCCTCACCCAGGGTCTTGAATATTTCTTGGTACAAATCAGATAGTCAAGGAGCTTTTGTGAATGTATTGAAATCAAATTTGGAAGTCATTCATAATAACTTCTGAACCTATCTCCTTGGATTAAAGTCTTTAATCAGGCAGTTTGTGAGAGTACATTTCCATGATTTCTGGGAATCAAAGCATTTGTGATTTCCATTTTCTTAAGCCCCCAGCAAATCTGAATGTTTGATGTTCCTGTTGCTGAAGCGATCTTGGAGTAAGAGTCACTTTGTTTTGATAAGTGCGTGGGAAAAAATGCGATATTTAGTTACCTTCGATTAGTATTTTTGCAGAATCATTTGGGAAGATATATGGACTGTGCAAAGAAGTATTTTGTGGAAATCGTTCCCTACCTTTTACACGCAAATCAGAGTTATAACAGAACAATGGGGAAAAATATGTTCTCTTGAGACACATTTTCAGGATCTTACCTCATTGCGAATGCCCAGGCACATTTATATTCCTGACTATACAGTGTTCTTGTGAAAGGTGTGTATTTTAAAAATAAAAAACATTGAAATTTTTAAACGTTAGCGAAGACCTCTTCATACCTCTTTTTAGCCATATGTATACCCTTAATTTCTAGACAAAGAAGCCTTCCTTCTTGGGATTTCTTCCTATTTGTAGACCTAAGAAGGCTCATGACAGCCCTGAGCTATCAAAAGCATATCAGCATGTTTGGGTCATTACTCTCCACTGATAAAATTGTCTGCCTTAACCAACTGTGTGTCTCCTTTTGTATTTCAATTTTACTACAGTATTAAATACTTCAGAAAGGAGAAAATGACAATTTTTCATATACGTTTTTCATGTGTTGTTTTGCCAAATAAATTATTCACTAAATTCTACATATGATTCATTAATCCTAAATTGTGTGGCTTTTGTTTCCTTTTAGAGGTAAAAATAAGATGTGCTGTATTTCTAAATAAAACTCTTTTCGGAATGTTCATTGTGCCCTTTCTCTGAGGTATATAATTGGATTCTTCAGTCACATATCTCAAAATATGCACCACCAACTGAGTTGGAAAAATGTAGCATAACTAAATTTAAATGCAACAATTCTATGCATTCAAATAAAATATTGCACTGAGAAGATGTATTATCTTAGTTTGCCAGGAAGCTACTTTAGTGTTTCAGAAAACAAATTGCTCATGGTACGTTTTCTACTCCAATGTATTGCAGAACTGAATAAAAATAAAAGGTACAATTCTGAATGCTATCACTAACAATTTGCTTCTTTTTATGGCACATTTTAGGTTTTCTTAATGTGGGTGATATAATTTCACAAAGAAAGTACATTTTACCTTATTGTCTGTGTGTACCTTAACTATCGGGTTCTGCAGTTTTGAAAACGAACAGATGCCAAGCGTTAAAACCCAGATTTTTGGATTCATGAATTATAGTCAATTACAATTTACAGTTCTTTAAATCAGTGTGGCATGGTGTTAAGAGCAGATACCTCAAAACCAGCTACCCAGAAAGGCATCTCAGGCGTATCACCACCTAGGCTCGGGGTAGTTTGTAACCACTATGCCTCAGTTTCCTCATCAGGAAAGTGGAGCTGATAATAGCACAACCTCATAGGGGGCTGTTGAGCTTTGCATAAGAAGCACGTGTACAACAGTGAGATCATACACTAGAGAAGTAATAGCTAGTTTTTTCCCTAAAAACTTACTCTATATCCAAAGTATAATATTAGTTAAATGCTTACTCTGTGTATGTTCTCTTGTACCAGGAACTCAGGGATACAACAGTGGTCCAAGCAGACGTGGCCTGCATACTTTCTGGAACAATGGTTTTCAACCTTCCTAATGCTGTGACACTTTAATGCAGTTCCCCATGTTGTGGTAATCCCCAACCATAAAACTATTTTCGATCCTACTTCATAACTGTAATTTTACTACTGTTATGAATCATAATGTAAATATCTGATATGCAGGATGGTCTTGGGTGACCCCTGTGAAAGAGTCGTTTGATCCCCAAAGGGGTCATGACCCACATGACCCATGTTCTAGAAAGTCTGATTGCATTTTAAAACTGTATAAAAGGTATAAGATTATACACCTGACCTCTTCTGATCACTACAACTACTGCTATCACCTTTTCAAAATGTCTTGCATCAAAACTGTTCCCCCCCATTTCTCCCTTTCTCCTTACAGTCTATTCTCAATGCAGCAGCAAGAGGAATCCTTTTCAAAGATTAATCTGATCCTGCCACACTTCTGCTCAAACACAGCAACGGCTTCCATTTCACTCAGAGAGAGTGAACTGCTGAGTCCTTAAACTGGCTTGTAAGACCAACATGATGAGCTCTTTTCTCTCTCACTTTCTCTCCTGCTTCTCCAGACCTCACTCTGGTCCAGCTACACTGAAATTCTTGCTATGTCACAGCCCCATAAGCAAGCTCATGGCTCAGAGCCTTTGTACAAACAATCTCCTCTTCCTGAGGCGTCTCCCTCAGATACGCACATGTCTAATTTCCTTACCTACTTCACATTTTTTGAAACAACAATACCTTCTTCATAACGCCTGCCCTGACCACCGTATTTAAAATTACAATCTTCCCTGCCCCCAGTTTTAGTCTGCTAGAATTTTCTCTTTTGCTCTTTTCACCTCTCTACATAAAATATAATTTAAATATTTTGGTTTATTTTTTTCTCCCTCATCCTCCTACCAGAACATAAGTTTCACATTGATTGGGTTTTCTTTTGTTTACTAATGTTTCCCAAGAGCTCACAATAATGCCAGAGACTCAGTAGGCACTCAAAAAATATTCGTTAAATAAAATTTTCCACAAATACACTAAGTCACAGTCTTTAAATTCAATGATATGTTCTTTTCAAAATAAACAAGGAGCAAGAAAAATGATAGGAAAAGAGACTTTATACATTTATAGTCACACACTATAGAACCACATTTTAATCAATGACTGACCACATTTACAATACTGGTTCTCTAAGATTAAATGGCGCTAAAAATTCCTATTGCATAGTAACATTGTAGATTTCCTGACATCATAGCACAAAGCATTATGTATGTGTTTGTGATGATGCTGCTGTACATAAACCTTCCTTGTCAGTCATATAAAAGTATAGCAGTACAATTATGCACACTATATAATACCTGATGATAATAAATATGATACTGGTTTATGTCTTTACTATGGTTTTTATTGTTTTAGAGTGTGCTCCTTCTACTTATTAAAAAAGTACAAAACAGCCTCAAGCGGGAGGTATTAAGCTTGAAGGAGGTGCTACAGGAGATATTGCTGTCAGAGCAGATGACAGCTCTATACATGTTATTGCCTCTGAAGACGTTTCAAGTGGGACATGAAGCAAAAGATGGAACACAGTGATACGGATGATCTTGACCCAGTCTACAACTAGGCTAAAGTGTATATTTGTGTCTTAGATTTAAAAAAAATTAAAAATAAAAAAATAAAAATTTAAAACATTTAAAAATCAATAAACACCTACAGGATCCTTAGAATGATGTGAAGAAAAGACATTTAGGTACAGCTGTAAAATGTCTTCATGTTTTAAGCTTAGGGTTATTTAAAAAGAGTCCAAAGATTTAAATATTTTTAAAGGTTTGTAAAGTAAAAAAGTTATAGTAAGCTAAAGTTAATTATCACTGAAGAAGGAAGATATATTTTATAAATTTAGTACAGTCTAAGTATATAGTGTTTATAAAGCCTGCAGTAGCGTACAACAAAGTCTGGGGGAGTTCATGTTCGCCCAACCCTCACTCGATGAGTCACCCAGAGCAACTTCCAGTTCTGCGAGGTTCATTCATGATAAATGCCTCATATATTGTATCATTTTTAAATCTTTTATGCCATAGTTTCATAAGTACTGATGGAATCACTGCAGAAAGTTATCCATGAGTTAACATCAAACATGAAAGTGCACAAAATAAACAACAGACTTTCACTGTAAATGAAACAAACTTACTAGAAGAAGATGCCATCTTGGACTTTCATAGCTGCAAAGGAGAACTCAAGGCTTGGTTTCAAAGCTTCCAGGGACAGACTCACTCTCTCTTTGGTAGCTAATATAGCTTGTGAATATAAGTTAGAACCAGCGCTCGGTTACCATTTTGGAAATCCTAGGGTCATAGAGAATGAATGTGCTGAATTCAGCATCTTTCTCTACAATGCGCAATATATTACTGAATATATGAAGGGCACCGTTGAAACTGTTTCCAAATATGACATTTATTGTCAATGCATCTATTCACCATGAGCTTAGGTAGAGATGTACAATAAGATAAATGTTTGTTTTCTGTCTGCCAGCACAGCATGCATTCTGTAGCCCATGGACCAAGAAGTAATTTTATAGCTGCCACACACAGTGATTCCTCTGATACATCAGGATGAGGTACATGGAAAACCTGAACAGGATTTGCCATTCAACATGCCATTAAGGACATCTTATGATTCCTGGGGGAGTTAAAATATCCACATTAACAGCAGCTTTGAAGAATTTAATTCCATTTCTCATGGATAAATTTGAGAGGTTCAAGACTTCACTAGAGGAAGTAAGTGTAGATGTTGTGGAAATATGTCTAGCAAGAGAACTATTATAGAATTATATATATATAATTATATATATATAGACTTATCACCTAAAAGTTCTGTTACGAACTTAAAATAAGTATGTTAAAGCTTACACCTTCATACTACAGCCCAAGGAGAGGCAGTGTAAGTGTGTGATGCTGGATAAGAAACTTCAGTTCTCTGATTTTCACTTTTTCATCATTTGTAAAATAAGCAGTAACAACTCCCATCCCCAAATATCATTCCAACTATCACTGGTAGGATGAAAAAGAGGTACACCCGGCCACCAGCGCAGGAAACTCATAAGCCATTAATGAGTGCCAGGTATAGGGTTTCACTTGCATTATCAAGTTCAAGTTTTATAACAAGCCTGCGACATGGGTAGCAATATTATTTTTATATTGTACCTAGGCAAATTGGAGCGGAAGAAGAAAAACATGAGTTCATTCACTTCTGTTTCCAAAATTTTTGTAACATTCATTAGATTTTAATACTGTTAGCAGTATTCTAAGAATGGCCTCTCAATACATCTATGTTTTACTCTAATAAAATTTTTAAAAAGCTATTAAGTGAGCTTAATGAAATTCAATCCATAAATGTTCTGTTTTGCTTTGATTTAGTTCGGTGTACATTTTGGGTGTACAACGTCTTTAGTTTTCCAATTTAAACCTTCAACTTAGGTGTGTTTCTATGCATTTTGTGCTCATCTCTCGACCTTACAAACCTGAAAATCACCTCCCTCAAGGCAACCTATGGACTTAAAACGATCAAAAAACTCACCAAATTACTTTTAAATGGGAGTGATAGTATTTTGTTCATTTTAGGGAGGAAAATTAAAAGCCAAGAAAAATTCAATATGAAGAAAAAAATAGAATAGTTGAAAATCTCTCTCTGTAAAAAAGGGACACGACATTTATTTAGATTCAATACTTGTTCTTAACTTAAAAAGCAATATTTTCCTTTCTCTGTTGTTCACAATATCAGCAGGTATGGTTTGAAAGAAAAATAGATTTTCTGATTTTTAGCTTCTCAGAATAACGTTCCGATGCCTAAAGGTTCCATTGAAAGGATCTGGTCCTAGCCCCTCATTTTACAAATGAGAACGCCGGGTCTCAGACAACAGAAGTATCAGTCCTAAAGCCAACCAATCAGAAAGTGACAGAGTAGAGACAGAGCTGGGACTCTGGTCACCTCCCCCTCCCCCAATCTCATCTGCTTTCCTATTATTAAGCAACTTTCCCTACAACATCTTTTAATAAAAATTAAACCTACAATTCCTGGGCTCAAGGCAGGCTTGTAATTGGCCAGAATAACAGGGATAAAAATGTGATAAACAATGTCAAACTTCTGAACTACCACATAAAGCCATTTTTCATTTTAGGCAGAAGAAAAAAGATAGAAAAATTTACAATAAAGGCTTCCACACACCTTGAGAGCACTTCTTGACTCTAATAAGTACATTGTGATTTTCAGAGCTTAGAAGACCTAAGAGTCAGGGCTTAGAATGTCAGAATCTTCCTGAAAAATGCTGGCCCTAAAGAAAGAGTAAGATAACTGAGACTAGAAGGCCAGCGTCCTGTCATCTAAAGATTTTCCAAATAGAATCAAATGCCTATTTCACCCTTTCAGTCTGTCAATCTTAGAGAAAAGGAACTACAGACTTTCTTGTTTCCTAATACTCAAAGCCCAGCACAGTCTGTCCTCCTCACAGCACATAATAATTAATTATGGGGTACTGAAAAGGCCAATCAGTTGCCTCTGAAACATAGGCGGGCTGTGATGGAAGATGTCTTAACAAATGGGACTATCACAGTTGTTCACAAGAGGCCGCTTTGTACTTTTCAACCATCACGTCATTTGCCCCTTTTGCCTTTTCCATAGATAAAAAGCCCTGTCCTACAGGCCATGGGGGTAACTCACCACTATTTCCAGGTCGTCCTCACTCTGCTGCCAATCAATTTCCCTCTGTGACAAGCCAGAAAAAATTCCAAGCTGCAGCCAACTTCACAATTTCTAAATAATCAATTTCAAAAAACTAACATTTCAAATCAAAAACCTGAAAATAATATATTAATTGTGGCTTCGTGTGAAGATTAATAATTTTCCTAGTATACTTTCCAGATGATTCATTTAAAAATAAATGTGTTTAATGTGATGGTATCTGAATAAGGATATCTTATCCTCAGGCCTCAGAAGAACTCCAAATATGCATTTTTAATAAGCACCCTAGGATTCAGATAGTTATTTTTTCCTTAATGTGTTTGAAACATATGATCCCATATACATATATTTATGGGAGTATTTTTGAATGAAGTACTTTATACCCTTTCTCTTTGATGTCTTGTACCGTCTTCTTTTCTAAGTTAAAACTCTCTTCCTTGACAACAGTACAGTCAGGGCTTATGAACTCATTGCTATCTGTCTGATTTTAGAAAATAAATTGTGCAAATACAAGTTTAATTGTATTAAGGAAGGAAATAACTTGTGTTAATGTTACTATTAAAATGGTTGTCAGAGACAAAAAGTTAGGATATTACAAAGGAAACCTGACAAATAGTCCCTTGATAACACACAAGAGCCTCAAACTTATGTGGTCACAAAGTCAAAGTGAGATTTTCTGAACGTCAAAGCAGCAAAATAGGCAGTTGCATTTTTATTGTGAAGAGGTAATCAGGAATCAGCCTGTATATCACCAGAATGAAACAATTGCCTCAGACCATTGAGTTTTTCCGGCCAAAAAAACTTGTGTCTCATGAAAATACTATGGGGAATATTATTAAAAGGGTTTTTTTTTCTTTTTAAATATATAAGAGTGTTCCAAAAGTTGCCCCTAAAGTTGCCATGCATAGGGAAAATGGGAAATTGCAGCTATATGTACCTTTACTCACAAAATGTTTATTACAATATTTTGCAAAAAGATGGCCAAGGTGTAGTGAATATTTTCTAAATTTGTTTGTAATAAAGGTACATGTAGCTATAATTTCCCATTTTCCTTACATATGGCAAATTTAGGGGTGACTTGTGAGACACCCTATATTATTGTCTCCAGAGTGAAAGATATATACCTCCATCAAAATAAATCATTATCTGATATTGTTGCTGATACTGCTCTGACGTTGCTGATATTATTCATTATTTCTGATTTTCTTCTGAAAACTCCTCTTCATAGTAGCTCTGGGTATTTAAGATAATTTAGGGAATTTTCATAACTCTGGACCACAGTGAAACTTGCCATAACTAATAGCTCGTATTTCATTAGTATAACTCGTCACCCTCAAGGAAATTGGGAACAGTGAAATAATATATCAGAGGTTTAAGGTCTTCAGAAAAAAAGAGAAGACATAAAAATTAGTTCCAAAATTTGCCATTAAGTAACAATCGTGGCATACACACAAATTCCATAAATTAAATTATGGCTGATTCCACTTTGAAAACATTTGTCACTAATTCAGCTGAACAGGACAGAGTATTATAATTGGTAAGAGCAGAATTAGTGAGTTCATAATTGATTGAACAATAAAAATTTTTAAATGTTAATTAATTAGTCAGTGTCAACTTGAAATAAAGTCTTTAGAAATGGTCTGCCAGACTCCGACTTTTGTTTTTTTTCCAGAGTGGCAGATCTCAGAAAATGCAAGTGGATAAATAGTCTTCAATTCATTGACAAACTCGGAGGTCTGCTTCTCAATAGTCTGGAATAAAAGGGAAGGCTTAATATCTTGAAACTTATAATATATGTAAGAAATGTTCTATTTGAAGCCAAAATTCACCTGAAGCAGAACAGAGTGATGTCATTAGCAGTTTACATAAGAGACAGAATAATTTTGCTATGAGTTTCGTAAACGCCAACACAGCTCTACGTTGCATTAGCAGAAGTACAAGGCGGGTGATTGACGAGTTATAAATGAATGTTTTAGAACTTCAGTTATTATACTTTACTCAGTGCTGGGCATCAGACCCAGAGGCAGGAATCAAAGCTGAGTATATGCAAGTGGAAATGGCCAGGGTGGGAAGTAAAACTCAAACTGTTTCACATTATGAATGCTTGAAGAAAATGGAGATACTTAGGTGGAAATGAATGAGGGTGATACAAAAATTTGAGGTTGTCCTTCTTTCTTTCTTTTCTTGCAAGTAGTGGGCAGAGCTACGACTCAATGGTGAACTTAAGGTAGCTTTTAAACGATGTGATAGGGCAAGGAAAGGAAGTCAAGCAAAAATTGAACTCAAAACAGTGGAGACAGGGCGGTGCCTGTGGCTCATGAGTAGGGTGCCGGCCCCATATACCAAAGGTGGCGGGTTCAAACCCAGCCTCGGCTGAACTGTAAAACAGAAAAATAGCCGGGTGTTGTGGCAGGCACCTGTAGTCCCAGCTACTGGGGAGGCTGAGGCAAGAGAATCACCTAAGCCCAGGAGTTGGAGGTTGCTGTGAGCTGTGTGACGCCACGGCTCTCTACCGAGGGCGATAAAGTGAGACTCTGTCTCTACAAAAAAAAATAAATAAATAAACAGTGGAGACAACAAGATGGACGTATCACCTCATACACCTTTGTAACCAGTAAGGATAGGAGGTACTGATTGGCTAAATGTCTGGGGCTCACAATACACTTTGCTTTTTGGATTGTCATTTCTAGTGAAACAATTTTTTTTTTTTTCCAAACTAAAATTTATGGGAAAGTAGGGTAGGGTGGGAAGAGGAAAAAAAGAAAGAAAGAAGAAAGAAGAAAGAAAAGGAAGGAAGGAAGGAAGGAAGGAAGGAAGGAAGGACTAGATCAGATAATAATTTACCCTCAAGATTTAGAATTCTACATTGCTGCAACAACTGAGATATGTTTGAAATGTGTTAAAGGTATTTGAAAACGATACTTCTTCTTAAGAGAGTTTCAGGAAATCACATTCCCCAGGTCATGGGTGTATCAGTGCACCCAACTCTCTGTTTCTCTCTCTCATACAAACACACACACACACACACACACACACACATTGTGTGCATGTTAAAAATTCTCATCATGTAGTGCTAAGCTGGTGATTTTGTTTGCTAATTGTACCCTATATCCAACACTCACGATTTTAAAAAAATAGTAAAAATTTTCTCTTGTAGTTCAAATAACTAAACGCAGTTTACATATAATTAAGCTAAATATATTAAATGTCCCAATTATCCTTTCAGGGCATTGGAGAGCTTCTTTCCTGCAATCATCACTTTTGTTCCAGGTCACCACATGTAGAGATGATCCAAAAAGGGACTCAGGTGAGCCCAAAGCTCAGAGTAACTTCTCTTAGATGGAGACAGTGTGTGGGATGTGTGTCTGCATTTCAAAGCTAAATGTCATATTTAATTATAGGTATATTATAGAATATCATTTTGGTCTGTTTCATGTTGTTTATAACAGAATGCCTGAAACTGGGTAATTTATTGAAAAAGAATTTTATATTTGACAATTATGGAGGCTGAGGAGCCTCAGGTCAGGGGGCTACGTCTGGTGAGCGCCTTCTTGCTCCTGGGGACTCTCTGGGGTCTGGGGCAGCCCGGGGTGTCACATGGCAAGAGGGTGAGTGTGCTGCATGTTCGCTCAGGTCCCTCCTCCTCTTCTTCTAACGCCCCCAGTTTCACTCCCAGGGAACTCATTAAGCCATCAATTCAGAGCCCTCAGGATCCAATTCCATTTAAAGGCCCCTCCTCTCAGTACCACCATAGGTGGAATTAAGTCTCTAATACAAGAAATTGGGGGGATACATTGGAACCACGGCAAATGTTGCGTCTATAATCCAATCACATGTCAACTATCATACAATAGGATTTCAAAAAGTAGGAGCAAGCAATTGAAGCATATACAGCACCTAAATGCACATTCCTTGAGAAAGTGAACATCCCCCACTAAGGGTGGGGCGCGGGCCTAGTCACAAGGGTGTCGCCATGACAGCAAACTTTATGGGGATTCTATTCCAGTGGGGGAACTTGGATAATATACAAATAAATAGATGTCAAGTAGCAATAACTGCTGTTTAAAAGGATAAAGAGGTGCTCCTGGGAACGGAATCCCTGGGGCTGGGATTTTACGCAAATATAGGAGAATAAGAGGTGTGCTGTAGGAAAGAGTGCTTCAGCGAGGACACTGTGTGGGGGGCGTGGGGGGCCTGTTTTCATAATTCTCGTTAGGTTGCAAAGGAATTACATGCAGAGCGAATTCACCTGCCCACTCCATCTTGCCTGCCTTTGTATCTCTCACCTGCGTTTGTCTGGTCTTCTCCCGTCGTGCTCGGGATGCTAAGGTGTTCCGCTGTGTTACTTGCAACTTTCCCCCATTGACTGATCTATTTAAAAATAGTTTCAAAATGGTTTCGCTTCTCTTCTTTTTTCACCCATACACTTGCTTTTTCTTCACAGTTCTTTTTCAATTTGTGTACAAATTCACTTCAGTTTTTCCCATTTAAGAACATTTACTCCCACATTTTTTTTTATAAACATTAGTTATGTCACAACAGAACTTATTCCTCTCTTCTTTCTCTGCATATTAACAATAATGAACACAGAAAGACCACATCTGCTTTCTCAAGAAAAGGCTGGAAGTCGAATTTGTTTGCTTCTTTGTATATGAGCTAAGAAATTTTTTAATGATACATCCAAGAAGTGCAATGTTTACCCTGGACAAAGAAATGCATTAATTTTCATTTATAAACGGATCTCTTCAAGTTAGCAATAGGTTGTATGGTTTAACAAATCGGAGAAAGAATGACAAAGTCATTGGGAAACAATTGTGGGAGTATTAAAAACTCTACACAACGGCACTGCTTAAACTATGAAAGAGATTTTTGGTAAGATTAGTACTAGATGTACAGTAAACACCAAAGTTAATTCCCATTTTTTAATAAGTGAGCCTGTATTCAATATCCATCTCTCTCACTCTCCGGTTAAATGCTTTCAATTATAGCGTCTCTGTCCTGCAATCATAGTGATTTTGATTATTACACATGTGGAAAAGATAAGGGGGCAAAGCAAAGACATGGGACATGAGACTTAGGAATTATATGTCCCTTGATTTTATTTTAAAGTGTTGCCTAGGAATGTTTTAACAGAATGGAGTTAAAGATCTCCATTGGGTTATGATTTTTAAGAGTCTGATAAAATTTTATTGTCATTGTTTATTGCCGATGACTAAATTCATAAGTTTAGATTCATTCTTCTGTGCGACCATGAAAATGTCTTTTGAGAGTTAGCAAAATGTATCTATTTTATCTAATAAAACAATACTTACATTATGATTTGCATTTTTGACTGTGGATTAATTATCAAGCAGCCCTGTTACGTTGCTAGTCTTGAACCAGTTGACTTTGACCTTTATTACACCTGCATTTGGGTGCAAGAAGCATACTGGCATATAAAAAGCAATTAGCTTTAAAGCCACTGGAGAAGGCAACATATTGAGATGAAAAGAGCTCTGAAAAATATATCAAATAGAATTAAAATAAGGCCCCCAGGTTAGACCTGGCAGTGTCATTAAGGTAATTTACTGTTACTTCCCACAACTCACTGAAGGCCTTTTTGCAATGCAGTCCTTTATGGATATCAACCCACGATGACAGCTGCAAATATCTCAGAAATGAAGCAAATGTGAAGGTGGCAAGAATGAGACAAAAGTAGTGGGATTCCGGTGAACGGAAGATGACGCGTCCTTCCCAAAGGCATTAAATACAAAACGTTGAAACTTGGTGACTAGTGTAGTGTCCCTTTTAACTGTAATGTTCTGTGCTTTTGATTGAGTTCTCAAATGAAATGAACATGTATTTGTCAAGTATCTACAGTGAAAAACCCTGGTAGGACTTGAGAGGGGCCACCCACATGTCTGCACAGTGGCTTCAGCCTTGGAAGCAAGTAGGCCGAAGACATAAAGCCAGGGATGAGACAAAGAGGCTAGTTCTTCAAGAGATACGGGGGACCCGTGATAGTTATTTAAGATAAGTGGTTTGTCCCTGCTCCCAACACTGGACTGTGTCCCTAAGTGCTGTAGTTGTTTTTGGAATGGCAATAGCCTCTAGGAGACTGAGGGAAGACTCCCCTGAGGAGGTGAACACAAGCCCACAAGCAAACACATAGCAGCAAATGATACAAACAAGATGCTTTCTGCAGTTTACAAAGATTTGCCCACAGTTTATAGATACTAAGAGTCAAATCTTCTTCTTTTTAACTAATACATATTATTACTTTTTAATTTTTATTTTGGACACATGATTGTACATACTTATGGGATACAGTGATGTGTGCCTATACACTGTGTAAGGATTAAATTGGGATAATTAGCATCTCCATCGCCTCAAACTTCTATCATTTCTTTATAATGGGAACATACAAAATCCTCTCTTCTAGCTGTTTTGAAACATAGAATGCTTTAATGTTGACTGTTGAGTGCAGTTAAATTACTTCTTTATGAAATCGTAATAATATATGTCCATAACAAAAGATGAACACAAGTCAGGTTAAGTACCTCTGGTAATTGCAGAAGTCAAACTTGACTTGAGTTTTACAATTTGAACACAGTTTTTTTCCTTTATTAAAGTGTGTATATGTGTTTTGGTACTAGATATATACAGATACAGATACATACACTCTCTTTTACTACACTGATTAGGAATACATCTTTGTAACCATCCACTATGGTAATAGAATGGAAGGTAAATATTATTATTCAAAAATAAATGACCAAACCATCTTAAATATAACTTAGGGATTATTTCTGCTGAACAAGCACATTAAAAAAAAACACTTTATTACTTCAATTACTCTGGCAAGATCACACCTGGTGCTGGATACATGGTTCAAAAAGCTCAGTGCATTTGTGTAGCAGTTGAGTTATTAATCACGGATGTTAAATCCTTTCTGCTAATTAACCTTAATTGAGCCCTCTGTTATGGAAGCACTATCTTCCATGAAGCAACCTATCAATGATACCAAAATAAAAAAACATGTAAAACCCAGGATTAATGTTATTTCCTGTACATGAATGCCAATGCTTCATGCACTTAGATGTAACATAAAATATCTTCTATCGAAGTTCTAAAATTATATAGAGCAAAACATTGGTAAAACATGTCTACATTTTGCATAATAAAATGATTTAGGGAAGCATATGTGTTCTAATTCTATATTTATTTAAAAGCAACTACTATATACCATTTATAATAAAAATATGATGAACTTTTAAAGATTAAAATCTCATATATCTATTAGTTAACATGACTCTGAAATTAAGCATGCCTGAAACTAAATCTTTATTTCATTTGGTGCAGTATTATTTCCAATAGTACCACAAAAATATTCATTAGGATAGAATTCTGCTGAAATATGCAGCTTTTTTAATCTGCCTGAAGAAATCCAGTGCAATTAATTCTAAATTTGATAACCAGCAAGCACTCCAAATGTTCAATAGGTTATTTATTTAAAAAGCAAATCAAGAAGAAATAAGCTTTACTGCCAATGAACAAAATACTTAGATTTTAAAATGGCCAGAAGGCTGCTGGTATTAATAAGCTTTGTCAAATTCATTTTCAGACATGCATGGAAGAGTCTGTACTATTTTTCTGTTCATGTCACAGTTTCTGTCAAGATGAGAGCTTGGATACCTTGGGGAAAGATTCTTGATGTGCAAGCATTTGAAAACAAAAAGGCAAAGACAGACATTCAGCAGGTTCACAAGGGAAAAGAAACCTCTGAAGAATCTTGAGAAAAATTAACACAGTTAACAGTGAAAGTATTAGGAAAGGTTTAACTACTGATATAAATTTGAGGAAAACCAAAAAATACAAATAATGTTAATAAAAGCAATAGGGGTGCTGGTTAAAACCATCACAAATAAGGATTTATGTAATATCAATGAGGCAAGCCAGGGCGTGAGTGGATGTGTCCTAAGTACCATTCACTTACAGAGCCAGAACGCAAATACAAAACAAGTGGCCCCATTTTTTTTAGATAATACCTGTGTCAACACAAACACACTCGTTCAGAGGGGTTTAAGGAATAAGAAGAAAAAGAACAAAACTCCTATTCGTATCTAAAACCTTGGTTCAAGTAAGAGTTCTGCCACTTTACAGCTGTGTATCTATGGACAAACTACTGGAGACCTCTCATGGATAGACCTTTGTGTGACGATGGCTATGGTTCTATGGTGCTGCCTGTTGAGATAGGTGATAAGCTTTGTGAGGTCACTGAGCGCTTGACATCTAGCTAATGCAACTGAGGACCTGAATTTCTAATTCCACTTATTTCAATTAGTTTTAATTTCAATTTAAATAGCAACATGTGGCTGCTACTACTGTATCAAACAGTGCACGGCTGCCTCAGATGACTTCTTAGTCTGTGGACGATGATGATTCAGCTGCAAGGTAGAGAAAATCTAACTCAAAATTTGAACACTAAAGGGAAAACATAGGCTCATTATAGCAGCAAACTTTGGAAGCAGGAGATGCCACGCAGAGTTCAATCAGAGCTTCCTCCACCCCACACCACAGTAGGTTTGCTTCTCCTTTCTGTCTAGTCTTTGTCTTTATACTGGGTTTCCTGATGATCACAATCTGACCATGGGAGGCAACAGTGGTTATTATTTGTTCTTTCACATCTAGTAAGACAGTAAGAGACAGAGCATTGCCTTCTACAAACACTCAATGAAAGCCCTGAGCTTTGCTGTGCCGAGGTCAATCTGAAACCATCACTACAGCCCAGAGGAAGTGATGCACTGGTTGACTTGTACCTGGTTTCCTGCCCATCCCCAAACTAACTTCTTTGGCAAGCAGAATGAAATTTTTGATGAATGATGAAACTAAGAGTTGGTTTGGGGAAAGGATGTTTCCTTAAAGAAGGTCTCAAAGCAATTAGGAAGTAGAATGATAGAGACAGAACACTGAATAGGCAATCAGCAATTTTCTTCCACATTGTCTTAGCGGGTTATTAGAATTTAATCAATGATACAATGTGCATATAGCACAGAACAGTGCCTGAGGTGTGGTATCCCTTATCACTTGTATACCACACCCTTTGTGTGGACCCTGAGTAACTAACTTAACTCTTTGATTCTCGAGCTTCATGTTATAGGAATGTATGACTATTAAGTGTCCTTTCAGCACTAAAAATATGTTAATGATAGCTCCTACTCTATATAAAGTACATTATGTAAATTCAGGCACTGGAATAAGTATGCCAAAGGATAGTGAACCGTGCTTAAAGGTAATGGACGGCTACAGATAACAAAATACCAAAGAGTGCCTCTGCACTCACTCTTTGGAAGAGGCACCAGTGCAAATGTTTCAATGACTGGAGAAGAGAAGATATATACTATTCCAGTTTCTAAGCTCTAGCTTCCTGGGATCTAGTCACCCTCAAGCAGATCTCTACTGCTCTAAATCAGATAAACAGATAACTCAGAAAATCAAAACCAAAGATATCTATACTTATGGCACAATGGTATGATAGATTCATCTGAGGTCCATCACTAGTGATTGAAATTTAATGGTGCTAGGCAGGAACTCAAGCCTATCTCTGTTTTGAAAGAGTGATTTTAATATGTAGCTACAGTGGAACAGCACTACTCTAATAATTTTCATATGAACAGAAAGTGGGATCAGAAGAATACATCGCATCCTTTAGAGTAACAAATAGCAGGTCATAATAAAACGATACAAAGACACAATGGCGAGTGAACAACATTGGAACTGTGCAAAAATCCCTCAACAAAGATAGATGATGAGCACAAAAATAAATACATTTTTCATCTGGAGATACAACATGTAGATAACTGCTTCTCATTTTCAAGAATATCTTTCAATTAAATGCTATGAATTCTATGAGAGATAAAGATGATATGTTTCTTCAGCAGAACTAAAGTAAGAAATTATGGAAGAAAACAAAGACGTAACAGACACTAAAACAAAATTTGAAGTAAAAGTCAACATATCTGACAATTAAAAAATCAAACCAGTATAATGCAAGAAGCACTTAAAAAATTGCAGAAAAGACAGAACAAAACAGGCTGCAAGTTGTTAGAAAGGATGAGAGACTGGGAAAGCAAACAATAAAAATCCATATATGTAGAGGGAACAGAAAATATATTAGAAACAAATCACATTCATTGTAATAAAAAATGACTTTCATGAAATGCAAGAAAGTATAAAATCTTCTGGTTAAATAGATCATAATGTTCCAGGAAAAAAATGCTTTTAAATGTTTATGATGAGTCACATCCTTGCAAATTTATTATATTCCAAGAATAAAAAAAGAACCTTAAAATATCTGTTCTCCATTATATTTCCCTTTACTTAGGCTAATATAACAAATAGATATCTGATAAATGATTAAATAAATAACTAACTAATCCTTTATTAAAGAAAAAAGAAATATTGCATCACTAAAGTTCATGCATTTTTAATTGTTTTGCAAAACAGGATAAGTCCTCTAGAAATTAATGTAGAAATTTGAGTCCCACATTTTTATTAAGAAATGTATTTTTAAATTTGCAAGGGCTCTGTGTTAGGGTTCTCCAGAGAAATAGAACTAATAAGATATCTACTTATAGATATAGATAGACTTATTATGTAAATTGATTCATGCAATTATGAAGGCTACAATGTCCCATTATCTGACTTCTGCAATCTAGAGGTGCAGGAAAGTTGGTAGTGCAAGCAACTTGGTCTGAGTTCACAGGCCTGAGGACCAAGTGACCTGCTGGTGTAGTTCTGATTTGCAAGCTAAAATCTTGAGAACTGGGAGCAGGGTCGCAGGTATTAAGTCCCAAAGTCCAAAGACCTGAGAACCAGATCCTCCATTGTACAAGAGGAGAAGATAAACATACCAGCCCAAGGGGAGAGAGACAATTCATCCTTCTTCAATGCTTTTGTTCTATTTAGTTCTACAGTTTGGATGGTGCCTACCCAATGTTGGTGAGAGGATGAATCTTCTTTACTCTCTTTACTGACTCAAACGCTAATCTCTTCTGGAAAGACCTTCACTGACACACCCAGAGACAATGTTTTACTAGCTTTCTGGACATTTCTTAACCCAGTCAGGTTGACATGTAAAATCAAACATCACAGATTCACACAGAATGAACACCCAGGCACATTTTTGTAAAAATTAAAGATATAATCTGGCTAAAGAGAGAAAGAAGGAAATACATAAGTATGACCCAAATAAGTTCTATAATCAGAGATGAAAAAGATAATTATATTATTTCAAATGATTTTTTTTATCATGCTAACAAGAATTAATATTTAATCTAAGATTTCAAAACAATTAGCTATTGGGCAAGGGCATGGTGGCTCACATCTGTAACCCTAGCATTCTGGGAGGCTGAGGTGAAAGGATTGCTTGAGGTCAGGAGTTCAAGACCAGCCTCAGCAAAGTGAACCTGTTTCGATTTTTTCTAAAAATAGAAAAACTAGCCAGGCATGGTGGTATGCACATGTAGTCCCCTCTACTTGGATGGCTGAGGCAGGAGAATTGCGTAAGCCCAGGAGTTTGAAGTTGCTATGAGCTAGGCTGAGGCCCTGACACTCTAGCCCAGGCAATGGAGTGAGACTCTGTCTTAAAAAAAATAAGTAAATAAAACCCGTCAGCCAGAGTTGCCATCTTCCGGTAATTCATCAAAATGACAAACACAAAGGGAAAGAGGAGAGGCACCGATACATGTTCTCTAGGCCTTTTAGAAAACATGCAGTTATTCCTTTGGCCACATATACGCAAATATACAAGAAAGGTGGTACTGCAGACTTCAATGGAATGAGTACTGTTCAAAAAGGCATGCCGCACAGATGTTACCATGGCAAAGCTGGACGAGTCTACCTTGTCACCCAGCATGCTGTTGCCATTGCTGTAAACAAACAAGTTAAGAGCAAGATTCTTGCCAAGAGGATTAATGTTCGTGTTAAGCATATTAATCACTCTAAGAGCTGAGATAGCTTCCTGAAACATGTGAAGGAAAATGATCTGAAAAAGAAGGAAGACAAAGAGAAATGTACCTGGGTTCAGCTGAAGCGCCAGCCTGCTTTACCCAGAGAAGCCCACTTTGTGAGCACCAACGGAGAGGAGCCTGAGCTCCTGGAACTCATTCCCTAAGAATTCATGGCATAACAGGTGTACAGCATAGCACACATGAGAACCAGGAGAACCAATGGAACAATGATTATTCCCCATGAATTCCTGGCATAATAGACGTACAGCATAGCACACAGGAGAACCAAGAGACCCAGTGAAACAAGAACATAAGGTGCTGGAACCTATTCCCCATGAATTCATGGCATAATAGTTATAGCAAGCTTTGTCACATTCAATGGAAAGGTGCCTCCCCAAGCTGTTGGAAACATTTCCCTATGAATTCATGGCATAATAGGTATTAAAAATAAAAGGCTACTGTCAAAAGAAATTAGCTAGTTTATTTATCAATTTTTTTTCTAATTTTCAATCATGGACTCTATTCCGGTATCCTCAGGCTTATCTTGTGTTTCTTTTCAAAATTCTTGATCATTGCATGTGATTTTTATCATTTCCTATATGTGTCAGTTTAGTTTCATCTTATAGACAGTGATATAGAATTGTTATTTACCAGACATTATAATAGAAGTTTAAATTACTTTTGAATTAATAATTTATCAGGGGAAAGTTTAAAGATTTCAAAAGGTTGTTTACTCCCGTCTTTTCTTTATTTATTTCTACATTTATTTGGCCTCTATTTTTGTCAATTGTAAGTACTGAAAGAGCTGATTCAAAGCAGCTTAAACAATAATGATTTGTTACCTCACTTAAGGAGTTCAGGACTAGAGATTTCCAGAGGTGGCTCTGTGGTCCGACAATGTTGTCCAGGATACAGGCTCCTTCCTCCTTTACTCTCTGCTCCTATCTGTATTGGTGGTGACTGCCTTCACGGACTCAAAACATTCGAATTATAATAATTTCAACTGTCATTGTAACTCACAACAGTGTCCGAAGATAAGAAGAGAAAAAGAAAGGTTCTCACAGGTTACCTGTCAAGAATAAATATATTTCACAGAAGGCCACAAAGTATTTCCTCTCTGATCTGACACGCCCACCAATTACTAACAAATAGAAATCAGATCGCTATCTGTAGTTTAGAGGCATCGTGGTGTCTACCTTGGTGTTGTTAAGGATGCCCAGATTGGCTTTCTGTTATCCAGAAAAAAAGGTAGATTATTGATGGTTGGGTGGTCAACCAGCAATATCTGCCTTACAAATAATAAATATGAAATATTTATGTATTGATAGATACAATTTAGTTATGTATTGTATATAATATACAGTAATATATATTTTATATATGAAGATCTTGTTAATGATATTTTTGCATTTTAAAATTAATTTTAATTTTTTGTTCTACTCAATTTGTGAGGAGCTCAGAAGAAGGTATTTGAAGACTCTCATTACTTCTAAAAACTTGTATTGCCAATATTTTTTACTTTATACGCTTCAGGGCTGTATTTGTTTATTGTAAAACATTAATGAATAGAGCCTCATGCCTTGTTTAACAAACCTTTTAATGCACTAGAGAGACTTTTGAATATCATTTAATACTTTTAGCCTTGAATTCAATTTTATTTTCCTCGGGTAGAGCTTTGTGATTCTTTTAATTTTTCTGAATTAATAATTTTTTTTTGCTTGTTTCAGTGTGCTTTTTTTTTCTTTTTCAATAGATAGGTACCTTATTCACACATACTAAGGTAAAGAAAATATTTTTTCTTTTATATTATTGGTTTTTTGCTTCTTCTCCTTATGGTATAGAAATAGTTTCTCTATACTCAACTTCTGTTACATAATCTGTATTCACTGAAGTACATCTCACCCCTAGTCCTTTACAGTACACTCATTCTATTTTCTGTTTCACTATTCATTGCTTTGTATATCATAATGACCTGCTTCAATCTAATTGTCTCAATTAATAGGCTTCTGAAGCAACAATTAGCCTATTAATTCTCTCCTTAATAAAGAAATTTAAAATAGAAGCCATAGATTAGGAAATAATTTTCAAAAATTGATGAGAAACAGGTACTCTTTTGTGTTTTTTATGGGAATGTACAATGTTCAAAGCCTTTATAAAAGGTGATTTGGCAGTTTATCAAGTGTTTGTGGCCAGAAAATGTGGCTCACTCCTGTAATCCTGGCACTCTGGGAGGCCAAGGAGGCAGGATTGCTTGAGCTTAGGAATTCAAGACCAACCTGAACAAAAGCAATCCCCCCCATCTCTAATAAAAATACAAAAATTAACCAGGCATCCTGGCTGGTGCCTGTAGTCCCAGCTATTCAGGTGGCTGAGGCAGGAGGATTGATTGAACCCTGGAGTTTGTGGTTGCTATGAACGAGGCTGATGCCATGGTACTCTATCCTGGGCAATGGAGTGAGACTCTGTCTCAACAACAACAAAAAGGTGTTGTGTTCCATGGTTAAACAATTCCACTTCTAAGAATCTGAATGAAATGAAGAAAGGAAAAGAGGTTGGTCCCATGATGTTATCATTATGAAGAGCCTTGTTTTTCATGGCAAAAAAAATGTAGAAAAATGTAAATACGTATCATTTGAGGGCTGATATACAAATGAATGTATGTATTTTAATAAAATATATATCTTAAAGTACAGAAGGAAGCCACTATATGTTGACATTAATCTGTCAGAAATACAAAGTCAAAAAAGCCAAAAAAATTATATGATTCCATTTATATTTTAAAAAGCATTATATTTAAATTAATAGATAGAATATGTCATAGAAACAGACACTGTAAAGTTTTAGTCATTATTCTCAGGAAAAGAGCAAGGTTAGGGGACAAATAAGAGGCGATTACCATATTTTATTCTATAGTGTGCTTTAAATGTTTACAGTGAGAACTTAGTCAGATAATTGTTTTCTGAAACCCTGTCTGGAAGAATAAACATAAAAAGAGCTAGGAGAATTCTGAAAATAAAGATTTTCTCTATTAGATTTTAAAATAGCATGCTTGACAAAGAGATGAAGTTACTATTCATAAAGAGACTCAAGTATACATTCCAAGTTAGTAAATGAAAATGGAAAATTTTAAGTTTTAATAATATAAACATTATTGAAAATTATCAAATCATTTGGAAAACAAAAATTTGATCACTACCTCTCACAGTACACTAAATTCTAGATTTCTCAAATATTTAATTATAATGACAAACCCGTAAAATCCATGGAAGATAATATAGCCCTTTACTTTAATTATTTTAGGTTTGGAAGAATCATTCTCACCATGAAAAGCAAGCCGAAAACCAGATCAGCAACTTCAAAAATTACACAGTGTGACTACATAAAAATGGAAACATTCTGTATGGAAAACAAACCACATACATTCATAAAATTTTAAAACAGAAAACAAATTTTAAAGTATTTACAAAATAAGTTATAAAGAATTTGTATTCTGATATACAAAGTGTTCTTACCGAATAACCAGGAAAATATTAACATGTGCAAAGAAAAAGGGGCAAATGGCACACAGGTTAAGCCGTCTTCAACTTCCTTATCTTTGTAATTAAAAATTCCAAGATTTTGCAATCACTGATCCCAAAAACCTGATGACACACAAGCCTCCAATGATACTGCCTAGAATTCAACTCACAGTAGATTTTTGTACGTTTTTCAAGAAAAAATTAAACTATAGAAGCCTTTTGCTTAACACACATTTGCTCTTGCCTTCCCAAAGCCACATTGACAGCAGAACTTCTTTCCAAAAGAAGATAAAAGTAAAACCTTCTGGCATTAATTTAAACAAACATTGCCAATTGTTATTTTCATATTTCCTCTGGTTACTCTAGATAATTTATATTGGAAAATTGAAGGCAAACATCTTTTCCTCGGTAATGATTTCCTGCATTTGGCAAGCGTAGATGCTGTTCTGGGATTATGGAGACCAGTACAATTTCATTTTATTCATTCCCATTTGGATAGATGTTTCACAGAAAGAGCAAGTATACTTCGGGTCAAAACATTCATTTCTTTTTTTGTTCCAGCTAAACAGCTAATGAAGTTTACTTTTGATAACTGTTGAGTTTGGTCAAATGCTGTTTTTAGTTAAGTCAGGATATTAATGAAAGCTTAGAATTCAAACCCTATTTTGAAATGTTTGCTTGGAAGTGGTGAAGGATTACCACTCAAGCATTTAACAGAGGGAGAAATGCATTCATCAGCATGAGAGATAAGTGCTGGCAAAAAGGAATTATGATTCAATGAAAATTTGTTGAGTACATCCTGAGTGCCAAGTCTTGTTCCAAGCAGTGAGGAAACAGTATGAGACAAAATAACTCTTAGCAGTTGTTGAATTACATTGTGGTGGGCAGAAACAGATTGTATAGGAGTAGGCATAAGAGCAAGGCAGATATCAGACAGTACGTGTTATGGAATTGTACTGATGTACATACAGGAGAAAATGTCAGCTCTTAACCAATAACATTGTTATATATTTTATCCCTCGTGATAAAATTAAAATATATGTATTTGCAAATATTAGAGGTTTGACTATGTGCCAGATACTTTGTGTTTTATATGTATTATCTTACTTGGTCCTCATAGTAATCCTAAATTGATAGGGATGGCTCTAGATGTTGATAGATACTTGTATAAATACAGTTTATCCATCATTCCCCTGCTCACATTAAACAACCCTTCTCCCCACACTCCTGCAATTTTCCGGCAATTAACAGTGTCAAGTTTGGGGGTGACAGATACTCAGTTAACTTTCTATGCCTTTAAAGAGTATATGTACAAATATTAATTTTAAATTTATTTTAAAATAAGAATGTAATAACTTTTAACATGCTTCTTTACTTAATGTAGCACTTGAAGAGTTTTTTTCCTATGTCAGTATATGTACATAGGACTGCCTCATTCTTTTGTAAGAGTTGGGTCGTGTTTATAGAGTGAATGAAAGATTATTAAATTGACTCCACAGGGAGGGGCACTGTGGTCATTTACAATTCTTTCTCTGTAATAAACAGTGTTGGAGGAAACATTTTTGTATATATATCTTTGTCCCCATGTGGGCATCCTACTGATGTGCATGCCTGTAAGTAGAACTTAAATAATGGAAGGCTGACTCCATTTTACAAATACTCAGGTTGCTTTCCAAAATACTTCATCAATTTAGAGCACTAATTGGTAAAGGAACAAGGGAGGGAAGGGAAGGGGGGAGAATGGGTGGAGGGAGAGTAATGAGTAATTGGTGGATCCACATTTACGGTGCATCTTAGAAGGGTACAGGTGAAACTTACAAAATGTAGAATATAAATGTCTGTACACAATAACTAAGAAAATGCCTTGAATTCTATATCAATCAGTTCCATGAAAATATTTCAGATTGTATATAAAACCAACACATTGTACCCCATGATTACGTTTATGTACACAACCATGATATAATAAAAAAAGAATAAAAATAAATAAATAAAATTATTTAAAAAAATTTAGAGTACTAACATTCGCCCATATCTTTGGCAACATTTGATAACATACATCTTTTTAATTGCCATTTTGACATCTTTAAAATTGCAATTATCCTACTTCCAGTGTAAGTATGTATGGTCATACACTGTTTTTTTTTTCTATGAATTCTGTGTTTATATCCTTTACCTATGTTTCTGTTGGAATATTTTCTTAAAGACTTGATAAGAGTTCTTCAAATATTCTGGATCATGATCCTATATGAATCCAACACGGTGTAAATATTTTTCAACTTGTCTTTTTAATAGTAACAAACACCTATGTAATATTTACTGTGGGCTAGGTACTATATTAGACACTTACCTTATGAACTCATTTATGGCTCACAATAGTCCTGTGAGGAATGTACTGTTATTATCTCCTTTTTACAGATAAAAATATCTGAAGCATGGAGCAATTATATAACTTACCCAAGGCTATATAATCACGTAACAGAGGCAGAATTTAAATCCAGGAACTCTGGCTATAATGTCTATACTTTCAAAACCTAACTTGATATCTATTAGATACCTCATGATATCTATTAGAAAACTCAAAGCCTGTATATAAAAAGTGAATAAATTATTTTTTCTTTATAGCTTTTGTATGTCTTATAAGAAGGCTTTTTTCTCATGAGTGTTATAAACATATATTTCAAACATGCTTTTTTTATATAAACTTGGATTATCTTATGCTTAGCTATTTAAATCATCTAGAAATCATTTTGGTGAATGATGTACGATCTGGAAGTGATATGACTTTTCCCAAATGTATAGCTAATTGTTGAAAACTGATTTTTTTCTACCGATTTAAAAATTGCTTTTATTAAACTGTTTACATATGAGTCCATTTCTATACTGTCTATGGTATAGTTCAGATTCATTTGCCTATTTCTGCACTAGAACTGTACTATTTTATTGCTGTAGTTGATATCATGCTAGATATCTCCTGAGGGAAGACATCTTTACTATAATTATTTCTTTAAAATCTTCTTAGTTATCCTTACACATTTTTCTTCTTGATGCATTTCCTTTTTTCTTTAGATGTAGTCTGTGAAATTCCATTACAAAACATCATCCCATTCAGATTTTTTTTTTTTTTTGCTGACAGTCACGCTCTGTTGCCCAGGGTAGAGTGCCATGGCATTGTAGCTCACTGCACTCTCAAACTCTTGATCTCAAGCAATCTTCTTACCTCACAAGTAGCTGGGACTACAGGCATGGTGGAGAGTCTTGCTCTTGCTCAGACTGGTCTTGAACTGAGCTCAAGCATTCCACCTGCCTCAGCCTCCATTTTGGTTTTTGAAGGCTACACTGACTACATAGATTAATTTGTAAAGAATTATTACGTTAGGTCTTCCCAGTCAGAACACGAATCTGTTATCCTTCAGTAAAATTTTATAATTTATACCCATGTAGGTTTTTCACATTTCTTATTCATTTTATTGCTTCGCATTTATGATCTATTGTTATTGTTCTTGATTTTTGATTTATCATGGTGAGAACCTTATTTTCCTCATTATGGTTTCAAACTGATTGTTGCTGGTATTTGGAGAAACTATTTTTCCTTATTTGTTTTGGACTATCCTATTAGTACTAAAAGCTTTTAAATTAATTCTCCTGGATTTTCTAGATAAATTATTCTATGAAAATAAGGCCAGGCAGGGGTGGCTCGCACCTGAAATCCTAGCACTTTGACAGGCCAAAGGAGGAGAATCACCTGAGTAGTGCAGGACCCCATTTCTATAAAATAAAATAAAATAAATTAGCCGGACAAGGTGGTGCATGCCAGTAATCCCAGCTACTTAAGAGGCAGAAGCAGAGGCAGGAGGATCACTTAAGTCCAGTAGTTGGAGGTTGCAGTGAGCTGTGAACACACCACAGCACTCCAGCTTGGTTGACAAAGTGAGACCTGTATCAAAAAAGAAAAAACTTGCTCTATGATAATAATGAAAGTTTTTTCCTCTCTTTACAAAACTTGATATGCATTCTTGCTTTACCTTATTTTACTGCATTAACTAGACTTTCAACTATGTCCTTGAAAGTTATCAATATCAATGATATTAAATGTCCTTTTCACATTCCTGACATTAGTAAGAATAGTTTGAAGGCATCAAATTATTAGAAATTAAACTTCAAGGTTTATTACTTCTAATGTACAATTGTCTAACGTATAAAAATAAAGCATTTTCTTCCCCGTGTATTACTAGAAAATACCCTTTATCAAATGGAAACCGTCTCATAAATATGAGAATTTATATAGACTGATCAACTAAAAAATATTAAAGTGTTTATTTTTTTCAAATTTAATTTCCTTATATCTTTCTTTAATCCGTTAATGTA
Organism: Perodicticus potto; assembly: GCA_963574655.1. NCBI lineage: Eukaryota > Metazoa > Chordata > Mammalia > Primates > Lorisidae > Perodicticus > Perodicticus potto. The sequence continues at coordinate 27,535 of CAUYRH010106894.1, forward strand.
ATAAATTAGAATAGTATATTTTTATAATATTGAATTGCATTCATTCCTGGCAAACCATTCTTTACTATGAAATAGTATTATTGTAGCTAGACTGAATTTTCTCAGTTTTTTAGAATTTTTAAAATTTATGAGTAAAGTTTTAACATAGATTCATATTTTCCTTTAATATGTTGGAGTATTTCTGATCCTCAGTTACATAGAAAAGAATTTGTGTACTCCTTTGTGGGAGGTTATTGTTAAATGTCTTTATAAACATAAAGCCCATATTTCATTTCTCAATTTTAATTTATCTTTCTTTTTCTCCTCAGCAAACAGAAGATATATTTTTATTTGCCTGTGATTATTTATAAAAAGAATAATAAATTGGTATTTTTATATATCAAAAAAAGGATTAGTTTTCTCTAAGTCTCTTTATATATCTCTCATTAAGTATTATGAATGATGGTGATTATTTACACACATAATTTTTTTTGCACAACTTACTGTTTACTGTGTTTTGAAGAGCTATCTATTCAATCAACTTTATTTTCTCCAGCATTTAATAATATCAAATCAGGTGATTTCACCACCTTTCACTTACTTCATTCTGATGAAATCTTTTTGCCTCCATCTATTTGTACCATAAATCACGCTTCAGCAGCCACACTTAGACACCTGTTCAAGAGAGTCCCTGGGACACACACCCAAGAGTTAATTTCCTGAATGTATTACTTATAAACTGCTTTGTAACAAATTATACAAGCTTAATAGCCTAAAATACCAAACTGTTTTTTTCTTAATCTCATGTTTCCAGTGGCTCTGGAATTTGGCAGCAGTTTAGCTGGGTAGTTTGGGCACAGAATCGCTATAAGTTTGCAGTCCACTTACTATCTGGGGCCACAGTTATCCTAAAGTTAGGCTGAGGAAGGATCCATTTCTAAGTTACTCACGTGGCTATTGTCTAGAGAGAGGCTTAAGTTCTTTGTCACCTGGGATTCTCCACAGGGCGCCATCAAGGGCAGCTGAACTCTCCCAGACTGAGTACTGATCTGAAAGACAGCGTGAGCCATCAGAGAATGTCCACGGTGGAAGCCACTGTCTTTTATGACCTGATTTCAGAAAGGACATCGCTTTACTACTGCTGTGTGCTATTGGTTATACAGACCTATCATTAGTTTTCTACAGTTGATTTTATTCCATATAATTATATGTTTGATTCCTCAGTGGCAGAGTTATAACTTACTTAAAACTTGCTATTCTTGTTCTTTGCTCTTCTGCTAGCTATTCCAGAATGTGGCATTTGTTAACTTGTTTTTCTCACATCTCTACCCTGCTGATTTTGTCCTCCTGAAAAGGGCTGCTCTGAGCTCAGAATGAACAGCTCTTCCAGGATGAGCTGTAGGATGTTGACCTTTGTTGCTTGGTTAAGGAACAAAAAAAGTATTTGGGGCTGAATAAAGCTAAAGGGACTTTTTCCCTGTTGGATTTCTCAATTTTGTGCTACATTAGTGTATATTATGAATTCTCGCCAAGACGAGACTCTATAATATACAGTGCAATGCTAACCACGTGGGTTTGGCCTCAGATCCTTTAACGGGATGTGAAACAATTTATAGAACTAGTGTTTTGGAAAACACTTTGGGATACTCTGTTCTGGAATTTTGTGGCCTTACTTTTGCCTTTGGTGAACTGTAACGTTTAACATTAAAACATAAAAACTGTTATTTTGTTCCCTACTTAATGCCTAGTCAACAGTGTACACACAATCAATATTTTTCAATAAAAGAATAAGTAAATGAAGACATTCATTTTTGTGAAAATGCCGTAGAAGGAAGATACGAAATCTATGGTAAGCCTTTGCTTCTATTTAGTCTAGTCTAGAGGGTGATTTCACTGACAAGTGCAAAAGAAAATGAAAACATTAGCCTACTTCAAATTGGATAGCATGCTGTCTATGAAATCAAATTTACCAAAATTCTTAGCAATGTAAGCTTAGTGAAAACCCCAGCTGTGTACGTGTCTTTCCATCACAGAATCCAGTGGTCACTGTCCTTGCAGCTTTGGGCTTCTCCTCAGTCTGGACTCGTGGGCCTTACCTGAAGAGCAACCCATTCTGATCCACACTTGGCTTGTGCTTCATCAAGTGAGTCTCAACTGCATTTACATTTTTACTTTGACCAAACTCAACATTTAGAGTTCGATTTTAACAGGCAGTGCCCATTTCTTCTCCATCTTAATGTATAGTCTTTCTCTCATTAAGTTTGATGTGAGCTTTAAAAATGCTCAGATTTATACTGTTTAATGGATGCAAATCAATATGACCACCTGTAAAATGGAAAAATAGAGTCCACAGATTGTCATTAAACAGAAGGGCTGTTGTGAGAGCCAGAGTGTGATTATGACAAATACTTGCGATATTTAGCTGAAAAAATAAAATATCCTCATCACGTGACCATCAAAATAGCATCTATTTTGTTCTAGACGAAATAATAAAATTAAATTAACTGGGCAAAATTTATGAATTTGCTCTCTGCAATTTCTCTTCCAACACACCTTTTTCCAAAATACTAGGAACTTTTTCTTCTTTTATCAGCAGGAGGTAGGCGAGAAGGTAGGGCCCCCTGTAGACCTGAAATCCAGTGTTCTATTCCAGAAGCTGGATAGAAGGATTTCTCTTCTCTCTGTTTGTAAAAATGTGCACCTTGCTTCCCATCTCCTCAATTTGATAATAAACAAGGATTATTTGAGGCAAATTATACAGTATGAGTGTTCTCCCCTTCCACTTTCTCTATTCTAGGATAATAATTCCTATTCCAAAATAATTTCCTGATAAGATTTCAACTATTTATTTATTTATTTATTTTTAATAATTTTATTAAATCATAATTGTGTACATTGGTGCAATCATAGGGCAGAATGTGCTTCATATACAATCAGAAACATTTTGATCATACTGTGAGAGATAGCCTTCATAGCATTTTCTTAATCACTATATTGATACTCTACATTTAATAAGTTACACCAGTACCCTACTAAGATGCACCGTAGGTGTGATCC
>CAUYRH010106897.1:0-29715 GCA_963574655.1 Perodicticus potto
GTGATGCTGAGGAGTGACACTGCAGTGTGAGGGTGATGCTGAGGAGAGACACTGCAGTGTGAGGGTGATGCTGAGGAGGGACACTGTAGTGACAGAGTGATGCTGAGGAGTGACACTGTAGTGACAGAGTGATACTGAGGAGTGACACTGCAGTGTGAGGGTGATGCTGAGGAGTGACACTAGTGACAGAGTGATGCTGAGGAGAGACACTGCAGTGTGAGGGTGATACGAGGAGTGACACTGCCATGTGAGGGTGATGAGAGGAGAGACACTGTTGTGCGAGGGTGATGCTGAGGAGAGACACTGCAGTGTGAGGGTGATGAGAGGAGAGACACTGCCATGCGAGGCTGATGCTGAGGAGAGACACTGCTGTGTGAGGGTGATCTGAGGAGAGACACTGCAGTGTGAGGGTGATGCTGAGGAGTGACACTGTAGTGTGAGGGTGACACTGAGGAGTGATACTGCAGTGTGAGGGTGGTGCTGAGGAGTGACACTGCAGTGCGAGGGTGATGCTGCGGTGTGACACTGTAGTGTGAGGGTGATGCTGAGGAGAGACACTGCAGTGTGAGGGTGATGCTGAGGAGAGACACTGCAATGTGAGGGTGATGCTGAAGAGTGACACTGTAGTGTGAGGGTGATGCTGAGGAGTGACACTGCACTGTGAGGGTGATCTGAGGAGAGACACTGCTGTGTGAGGGTGATGCTAAGGAGTGACACTGCAGTGTGAGGGTAATGCTGAGGAGAGACACTGCAATGTGAGGGTGATGCTGAAGAGTGACACTGTAGTGACAGAGTGATGCTGAGGAGTAATAGCATAACACTCACACTGGCCCTATGTAGTAATAAACAGCACATCCAAATCTATATGTGGTTGTTTACTGCAACTGACAGAATGACATATTAAAGGGAAAATGAGAGGAAAACCAGCAGTGTCCTGAAACAGGTGACTAGATAAGTGACAGCCCCTCCTCTATGCTCCTAACCAAAATCTCCACCCCTTATGGCACAGGCATCTCCAAAGGAGACTCCGCCCCGGCCTCTTCCTCTTGTATCCCCTGTGCACAGGTAACAGCCCCACAGAAACCTAAAACCACTGTGATTCCTCAGTGCTCTCACCTCCTGCCTCCTGCCCCTGGCAAGTCACACCAACTCTGCCTTTAAAAGCGAAGGCCTTGTCCCTCCTGCTGGGGTCACGCCAAGCCAGACCCGCATGTTCTCACCAGAAATACAGACTCTGGGCAGGCAAGTGCACAGTGCACGTTTGGGCCTCAGAGTCTGTCGTCCAAGTGTAACAAGAATCATCGTTGAACTCAAAAGAAATAGAACCGTGCCTCCTGAGAGCTCCACCCTGCGGCCCATGACTTGCCTCTCCCCTTAGCCCACATCCTGCTCCCTCCAGAGAACATTTTCCCATCTGATAGGGCAGCTGTCAAATAGGCATGACCCAGCCCAGAGTGTCAGCAGCTCTGCGGAGAAACTCTGCGTGGAAGGATAAACTCACCCCACACTACCTTCTTCAGAACTACAGAATCCTTTTTTATTCACCGAGGTCCCCCATAAATGTTGCCTCCTGAGAGAGCCTTTCTGCAGACACTACATAAACTGGGTCTTCCCATTCAAAGCCCTCCTCCACCTCCATCACAGAAAGCAGGCCTTGTGGTCTCTGGCCGACTGTCCGTGCATCATTTCCTTTGCCCGTTCCTGTCTCCCCTGACAGGGCATCTGTTCAGTGCAGAGAAACACCTGTCTGGTCACCCCAGGATCTCCAGCCCCTTAGCAACCATAGGAGCCCGAGGCAAATGGCACATAGACAGCCCATTAGTATGTGTGGAATAAGCGAGCTGCTAAGGAGGCATTCCGACCTCCAAGATCAACACTGTTAGCTGACCTACGAGCAGTTCACAAATGAGCAGTGAGACACCTCCAGCCACTTGGACCACACAGCCCAGGTCTGCATGCTGGAATCAGGAATCAACTACCAAAAACGTTAGTTGTCGAAGGATGATGTGATTTCAAGTGATTCTAACTTCTCTTTTCACTTCTTCCTTGTGTCTAATCTTTCTGCTCCACCCCCATGACTCAAAGTCCCACATCCTCCTCCCCAGATGCTACTCTGACTGTTGGGAATGGCCTCCTATAGCCCACTGACCACAGCGCCCCCGGGACACCTCCCCGACCCCTGCATGGGGCTGCAGATGGACAGTGCAGCTGTCGGAAGTGTGGGGAAGGCAAGGAACAAGGTGAAGCCTATAAAGCCCACAGCGGGTGACCAGCCCCTGGGGATGTTGGGCTGCCGGGAGCCACCTCCTCTCTCAGGCGAGTTCGGGTATGGCTAGAACGTCCATACCACAGGCTGTGTAGCACCAGTGCCAGCAAGGCCGTGGCACCTCCCACCCCCAGACCACAGCTTCTCCAGCTAGCACCGTACCTGGGCAAACAGGTACTCCAGAGAGCTGGCGTCCAGCAGTGGGGTTGCATCGGGGGCCTTCTTCTTCTCATAGCCATTCTTCTGCTTCCTGGGAGAGTGTCGCCACACCGACTGCTCGCTGTCATTGGTGCCGTGCCAGTTGGTGAAGTAGAACCTGGGTGGCAGGGAAGGTAAAGCTGCTATGGAAAGGGGGCCTTGATGTGCAGGGCTCACTGAGGGTGCTCAGTACAGGCCAGAACCTCTGAGAGGCCAGCAAGGAAGGGCTCAGTCCCCTGCCCATCCCCCTCTCCCCCTACCCTGAAGCACCCCACTGCCCTCAGACCCTTCTTCCATTCCCACAAGCACCCTGGGAGGAAACCCCAACTCCTCTGTGATGCAGCCACCTAACTGCTCCCCCCTTTCCACCCTAGACAAGAGGGGCTTCTGACAGACCCACAGCTGCACACCCACACAGCCAGCCGCACTGCAGAGGCCAAGACCTATTCTGTTCTTCTGAACATTCCTGAAACCTGGTTTCATCATACAATCAATATGGCAGTGTTTCCTGCTGCCTGGCTGCTGTCATTAACTGATGACAGATCTTGCACGGGGAACAGGGCTTTAGGAGAGAGCTCTCTGAGCACTCTGAGCACCGCAGGAACGGCTCAGGAGCCTCATGCACATTTCCCTACAACCTTGGCAGCAGTCGCACAGGGCGGAAACAACTGGGACTCCCCGAAGCGGGGTGCCTTCCACACAGCTACAGCTGACCCTCCAACGGCACAGGCTTGGATGGTACACATCACTAACATTTGAGATTTTTCCAACACATACATTGGAAAAATTTTGGAGCTTTGCAAAAACTCACAGAAAAACCATGTAGCCTAGATACACCAAAAAAATTAAGAAAAAGTTAGGCATGCCATGAATGCACAGAACACGTGCAGGTCCTACACCGCCCTGGTGAGCCAGGCATTGATGCCATCGGTGAGGTCTCTACCAACAGCAAGCGACAGCAGATAGGCGTGGTGTTGAAAGCTGTGTGGGGCTAGTGCCTCTGAAGCCTGAGTTGTTCAAGGGTCAACTAAACTGTTCTCTGGCCATGTGAGGGAAGCAAGAGCCCTGGAATGTGGGTAACTGACCACACTGCTGGCCAGGCCAGCTCCAGGCAGCAGACACAGCTGGGTACCCCGTGACATGCCATGAACCGCTGAGCAAACAGCCAAGTCGTGGAGAAGCCCTGCCCTCCGACAAGGAGTCGCCATGAAACTCAGACATAGGTCTCTGCAGACACACCAGGCCCTAGGATGCAGTGGGTCCTCCCGCCCAGCTCGAGGGTAGATCGGTGACACCTAACAACTCCTCAGCAACACATATGGGCATGTGCGTATCATGAAGCAGAGCTGTACCATGACCTTCACGGTCCCAGACGCTTCTCCCTTCCTCCATAAAAACATGTTAAAAGCCCTAATTTACGATTGCATTGGCATAAAGGTGAATATAATAGAGCGTGGATTACATTCTTTTTTTCCTATTTTAAGTGAAATTAAAACATTCTATAGGCCCCTAGGCACAAAGTCAAAAGATAAGTTTTCCCTGGACACACGAGAATCTCTGTGAAGAGCCAAGGAGGGAGAGGCTGCCTTCTGCTGCCAGGAGAGGTGACAGGGAGGAAAGTTGAGATCAGAATAAATCAATGCCAGGATCACACAGCTCAGCCACAGATGAGTGCAGGAAGCAGGACCCACACGGAAGGAAACTCCAGGGACGAAGGGCCAGAGACACGTGGGTGCCAGGGTGGCACCTTGAGCCTCTGCAGGCAGGTTCCTGCTCACCACAGGGTCTCCAGCACACACGCGCACCTGGCGTCAGGTATTTGCCTGACAGAGAAACAAGAGAGGGACGGACTCGAGGAGGAGCGATTAGACTAGACTGTAAGGAGAGGTAAAGACACGAGTTGCTATAAAGGCAGAAATCACCCCCTAATGACATTCTTGGCTCTGTGCAGCTCGTCTTCCCTGAGCCAATACAAGTGACTGAGAATTAGACCGTGGACTTTGCAGTCTGTGCCACAAATGCCACATTAGGTCTCCATACTAGTGAAAGGGCGTCACAAAGAGGCCCATGCTGCAGTTAACACGGAGCCTAGTGTTTGTGCTGTCCCCAGGCGAGGGCAGAGCAGAGCACCCAGGAGGGCTGTCCAGGGTCCTCCCTCACTGACAAGCAGGAGTAAGGAGGGACCGGCCCCACCCGTGACTGAGGTGCAAAGCTGGACACCAGAGAGCGGCTACTGAGGTCAGTCCTGCTGAAGGTGGAAGAGGCAGTGACACAGATTTCCTGAGACAGGAAAAATGATCCCAAGGACGGAGGGTGCAGCTGAGAGAGGCAGAGATGGCAGGTGTCCCCAGCCAAGAGAGAGAGGCGGGGATGGCAGGTGTCACCAGCTGAGAGAGAGGCAGGGATGGCAGATGCCCCCGGTGCCCACACCCTGCTGAGTCTCCATGAGGGATGGTCCTCGGACCTGGTAGGGCCAAGGCTCCTCCCCTCCCCCATGCTCCTTCTGGGCAGAACATAGTCTCCATCAAAGCTGAACAAGGACAGTGGTCTGCTGTCTGGAAGCTGTGGGATTTGCTTTGACTTAGAAGTCTTTTGGTCAAATCTTCGGACAGGGTGAGGCTGCGGGGATCAAACAGCCTGTCAGCTTCTCCACATAATAACAGCTGGAGATGAACAGAAGGCTGCTTCTCCACATACCACCCACAACCAAGGGCTGACAGCTTTGTATTTGGTAAGACATCAAAAAATAAAGACAAAACATTACATCAGTGACTACCAAAAGCAACACCCTCCTAAATGAAAACTAGAAGGTATGTTGGAGACAGAAATGCCATGCTCCTTTTTAAAATTACTTATCAAAGTGCTCGTGAAACTTAACACACACAAATTCCTCATGGAGTAACATGCCAATGGGGAAAATTTTAACATCAAAAATAAATGTAGCGTGACAGCTTCCCACAGTGCCCTTCAGAGTGACAGGGAGGAATACAGCAGTAAGGAAGGGGGAAGGCAGAAACAGGCCTCTGCTCAGAGAGGAGAAACTGTGCCGTACTGTGCACTCTAAGTTCACATGCGGATGTTGGACACATGAGTTCTTTTTAAGTTCCTAAAGAATTTTTGAATGAATAGTGAAATTTATTTGGTTGAAAAAGCAAATTTTTTTTTCTGAGAAAGGAATAAAGAATAGGATTGTCAAATGAGGGAGGAAGGGCACGGGGGTCACAGTGTATGGCACACCTCTTAGGGGAGGGACACAATTAGAGAGGGACTTTATCTAACAAATGCAATCAGTGTAACCTAATTCTTTATACCCCCAATGAATCCCAAACAATAAAAAAAACCTACAAAACTACAAATCCCAAACAATAAAAAAACTACAAAGATTAAAATTAAAAATAAAAGACAAAAAAAAGAATATGGTTGTCTTATATGAGATATATTATGAAACGGTAACTATCAAAAGTATTATCTAGACTCACAAAACCATAAATGAAATATATTTCTCAAAACAGAGCTGGGATTCCATGGAAATAATCGCCGACATTTATTTTCATATTATATCTTCTTTGTGGTTGAGATTACAAGGTTTCAAAATGTTTGTAGTTTGCTGTCATGCAAATGTTTCAGCGTAGGGTTGTATTTTCCCCAAGTTCAAAGACTCTGTGGTAACAAAGCAGTGCCCTGTTAAGGCCCCACATCAGATGCTGGGAGCCTCACAGAGGCGGCCCAGCACTTCCCGGCAGACACGGGAAATGGGGAGTGAGGTGTTCCCATGGCCCACAGGGAGTTCTAGTGCTAATAGGAGGGCTTGCTGGACGTGACTGCGGACTAACTTGCTCTCAGTTCTGGGCGTCAGCTTTCCTATGAAACAACAAAGGAGCTGAAATAGGTAAACTTAGGTCTCTTCCAAATCCCAACCGCTGCCATTCTAGACTTAGCAGAGGTTAAAACCCTGGAGGAAGAGAGGACTCAGCGGCTTCAAGCCTTTCCCCCTACCCCAGCCACAGAAAGCAAGAATGTAAAGACAGTGAGAAGGCTCAGCCAGGTAGGTGAGCATTTCCCTAAATCTGGGATGTGCGATCCATATGGCACGCACAAGCTGAGGCCATAGACAAGTACAGGAAGAGAGGTCAGCCTCAGGGGATTACAGAAGCGTCAAATGTGACCCCATCGCTCTGGAATGCTGGTAACTCTACCAACACCCCCCCCCCCACCCTCCGAAAAGCAGTTATGACACTGTGGAGAGCCTCTGGGATTCCAGATGGCAGCATCGGAGGTCATCTACTGATTTAATCACATCTGTGTAAGTTAGGTGCACAGAAGGAGCTAGTACTTTTCAGAAAGGACCTAACCTATTAGTAAGCTCCACTTAAACACAGGATAATTTGTGCCTCACTAGTGTCCAACTAACAAACTTTCCATTCTAGTTCCTGAACAAACATGCTTACAAACTCAGCAGACTGCAGCTACTGAAGTGCCGACCCTGTCACCCTGGCAAACACCGCAACACCAGCAAAGTCTGCAGTGTGGAAAAAAGGCAAGTTCCCATCAGGAGAAAAACCACAGCTCTACAGTCAGAGGTCCTGGGGGCAGTTAGAACATCCACCCCTTGACAGCAAGACCTACTAGAATTTAATATTTCAGGTAATGTTTCTCAAGCTTTTTAGTAGCAACTCTTAGTAAATAATATATTTTATATCATGACCTACTACATATTTATGACATATGTCAAAAGGCTTTAAAAAAACAGTATTCTTTGGATATTTGCATACACTGACGCTATGCATTCTCTATTTCTCTGTTTTCTAAATTCTGGTCACAACTCACTAATTAAATTCATAGCCATGACTCACCACTGAAAACTCTGCTGTAGGATACCCATTCTATTTAAAATCCCCCTGCATTGTAAGGATTTCTTTTCTAAAATGTAGCAGAGGAAAGTGATCAATCTCATCTTGAACTGTACCGCAAATAATGACATCCTTCCTCACTCCACGCAAATACAAAAGCTACAAATTACAGAAATGACCACAGTACTTCTTGGTAAGTGGCTCAGGCCCCAGGCTAACTGTGGCACCTCTTGGGCGTCCCGCCTCAGCCCCTCCTGCACACCTGCCCTGTGTGCCCCACCTCAGCCCCTCCTGTGCACCTGCCCTGTGCGTCCCACCTCATCCGATAGTGAAGCCGGAGCGACGTCTTGTCATCCACAGTGATAGTGTGGTTCGGAGCATACCACAGCCTGGCGCTCTCATCGTACAGGGCAAAGAGGTTGTGGCACAGAGGAGAGATACCTGGGGAGAGTGAAAGACACATCAGGGTGCTGAAGGAAGTACACTGGCCATCTGTTTGCAAAGCCCAACACAGGTGAATATGAGGGATTCTCTCCTCCAGGAAGAATCTAGGCCAATCGCACCACCTTAGGGCAAGGGCGACTTCTGACCATGTTCAGTCAGGTGGTTTTAATCAAAATAATCACGCACTTATGGCTCCCCAGGAGTAGACATGCAGCTCCTGGCAAACCAAATTGAAGTCATTTAAAAGGAAAAGCCTGGTGATGCTTCTTGTTACAGACATCTACAACTGAGTCTTAGCAAATCTGCTTCAAAGGCCACAGAAGAGGTTCACAGATGCTGTCTAGTGGGGACCTTGGGAATCAAGTCAGAAACATCCTCAGAGTCTGGGAAACATCCTCAGAGTTTGGGAAATCCTTCATCTGTTTCCTACAGAAAATGTTTAAATAATCCTAACACTATGATTATACATTAAAGATGAGAAGACGTTCCTGGCAGCAGTACGCAAAACGTATGTTAGGATAAATAAAAACCAAAGTGATTTTTGTCAGTGATTAAATCTATTACCATTAATAATAAATATACTTCTTAAATACCTTGTAAAAAATATTTTCTATTAGTAGCCAGCTAACACGAGACACACGCTTAACAAAGCTGGCCCAGTGTCATCCCTGGCCCCAGCACACCGTTGGCCTCCTTCAGCACGAGAAGGACGGAAAGACAAGGTGTTATGAAGACCCTGGCTTCCGAGTCCATAACTAAGCCTGCAGAGCTGTGCTCTAAACGCTCTAGGGGAGAAGGATTGCCAATAATCAGCTACTACTGACACTTCCAAGAGCAGCCAGGCTTCAAACTAAGAAGCCAGAGACTTCAATGACACAGGAGTGGGAGAACACAGAGTAACTGTACTTGTCTCCCAAACTGGACATGTGGAGTGGCTGACCCTGACAGGCCCGCCCTGGACCCCAGGCCAGCTCCGTCCAGTGTAGATGCCGAGCTACGTGGCTTCAAGCGCTGGCACCTCCCAAACCCCTCAGTACTGCTTCTCAAGGAATGGGAAGCTTAATCCTTCCAATTTATTTACCACACTCCTCCTCCTGAACAGGGAGGGCAAAGGAAAAGTGGCTTCTGGATCCAGTGTGAGGAGGACTGTAGGTTTTCACTCATAAAATGGCTTTTGTGGACAGGCCTGGAAACCCAGCCTCTCCTCCTGTGTTTCCATATTTACAGGTGACCACACACGGGTATCCGCAAAGTACCTGACTCATGATCATGGTACCGTGATTCTTACACAGGTTTGAAGCTAACAGCATTTCTATCTGTAAAATCAAAGATGGACTCTTTCTGGCTAAGTTCTGAGTGACCAATAGCACCACTCACACTGACGAGGCAGGTCCCAGCAGAACACACTCTAAATTTGCCTTTTATTCTTACTAATACCTAATAAGTATTACTTTTGTCATTTTATAGATGAAGAAACTGTGGCCTCCTGGAAGTTAATCTAATTCAAGGCCACTCATCTTGTAACATACAGATTCAAGACTCAAGCCAAGACAGAGCCCCGGAGGCTCAGAGCAGCCAGCGTCAAGAGCAACATTTTACCCACAGACGTGCAAACAAGGAGGAAACAGCACTACCCCGCTCCAACTGAGCTCAGTGAGAGCTGCAGAGACAGAGACACGGCACCCAGTGTGCACAGTTCTGACACTAACAAGCGCCTGCGACACTCCCCTGGAGCCAATCACAGAGCAGACACCACCCATTCTCCATGGATGGCTAGGGACTCACACCAGATGGGGGATGCCAAGTGTGGGACGGAAAATGGCCTTCCCTCCCTCCCTCCCCTCCCCTCCCTTCCCCTCCCTTCCCCTCCCTTCCACATTAACTACAGCCCAGTATCTCTGCAAAACGACTCCGGAGCTTGCACCTGCCACTGTGAGGGCACATAGCTGAGAAAACAAACACCGTCACCCAAATCTCGGGGGAAAGGAAGGAACAAGAAAAACACCAAAAAATAAAAAATAAAAAAAGGCATTAACAAATGCTCTGGAAGCAGCAACATACCTCTAGTTGTTCTCCTAGTTACAAACACAGAGAGAGCTGCTGTCCAAGGCTGGCCACCTGAGCGCACTGCTGCCCAGTACAAATACCTTTACAACAGTGATGCATTTTCCACTAACCCTCTGGCTCAGCCCATTTTATCCCTTGTTAGGTTTGGTTAGGAAGAGTCTACTGCGCTCTGCCTATAGCACAAACTTCTCCCATTTTAATGGAACCCTGGTACATTAAGCTTTTTAGGTAGAAAGACATACACGGGGAGGAAAATGGGTTGCCTAGACATGCTGTGTCATTCACAGTCACCACTGTCTCCGCTGAGCTGTCTGGTAAAGAGGACAGATGGACACCAGTCACTCCATTCATCATGATCTTTCTAAAATAGCTTGAGATATAATTTGCATACCATAAAATCTACCCATTTTTAGTATAATTTAGTGATATTCTGTGCATTTACTGATATGTACAGGCAACTCCGTACTCTAAGTGGGCCAGGTCTGTGAGGACGTCCCTCTGCTTACTTTACTGGGTATCTAAAGTCAGTCAGGCAAAGGCTGCCATGGCCCTCAAGTTCAAAGGACAAGGACAGAGCCTTCAGTCAGTCACCTTGGTTTCTCACCTTCTGAGGGTGACAGGATGGCTTTAAGTAAGACAAGCCACATTTCAAAAAATAAAATTAAAAAAGGATAGTGTTATTGACAGCTCATGCCCTTTCACAACTTACAACTTGACCAAGCCACAAAGGATACTTAGCTTCTCACTTCAACGTGGGAAAGCAGGTCCCAGCAGCTGAGGGACATCCACACTTTGCAGGAGAAGCTTCTGGTAATCACTAAGATCCTGAGAGGCCACCTGTGGGGCTTGCACTTTGTGGGAGGTGTGTTCCACGTGCCTCTTCCACACGGGTATGATCTGATCACGTGGACACACGTGCGGAAGAAGAGCTGCGCCCCTACAGCCATCGTGACAGGGCAGGAACAAGCCCTCCAAAGATGAAGAATAAAAAGGGAAACTGGCAGAATTAGAGTCACCGGCCTATAGACACAAGTCAGTGAGAGGCAGAGGCAGGAAGCCGGACTCCACCGCCCACACCTGCCCCCGAGACACTGTGCCACCGCCACCTCTGGCCAGGCCCGGCCACCTTCCACTACCTCCCACCAGCTCCCCCTCACCTGCACTCATGGCCCCCTCGCCCCCGCTGTACTCACGGCACTCCTGCGCGGCCCGGATGCACAGCTCCTCCGCCGTGTACTCGCCGCTGCTCAGCCGCAGGGGCTCCCTGTCCGACAGGTAGAAGGCCACCTCCACCCCCAGCTCAGGTGCCGCTGGGTCTGCCTCTGTCTTCTTGGAGCTCCGTATTTTAGCGCAGAAAGCCATGGCACTGCAGTCTTCCTTTATGTTTAGATACTGTCATGGAGGAAGACCACACGGTCACTCACAGGACAGGGGGCAGGACACAGGGTCACTCACAGGACACGGGGGGGCAGGACACACGGTCACTCACACGACACGGGGGCAGGACACACGGTCACTCACATGACACAGGGGCAGGACACATGGTCACTCACAGGACACGGGGCAGGACACACGGTCACTCACAGGACACGGGGCAGGATACACAGTCTCTCACAGGACACAGAGGGCAGCAGGGTACCTAGCACTGGTTGAGCCCTCCTGTCCCTGCCTGCCCTTTCCTAAACACCAAATGTGTCAGAATGTATAAGCCAGAAGAACAATCTAATCCCAAACCTAGCACAAGAAAAAAATAACCAAAATTAAATCAGAGATTAATGGAATTGAAAATAAAAGAATCATTTAGAATATTAATGAAACAAAATGTTGGTTTTTTGAAAAAGTAAATAAAACCAACCAACCTTTGGCCAGATTAACTAGAAACAGAAAAGTAAAATTTCTAATAACTTCAATCAGAAATGGTAAAGGGGAAATAACAACAGATGCCACAGAGATACAAGAGATCATCTCTGGGTACTAGAAGAAACTCTATGTGAAAGAAAAGGATCAATACCTGGAATCACATCCTCTCCCTAGACTTAACCAAGAAGAAACAGATCTCTTAAACAGACAGATTTCAAGAACTGAGATTAAAGAGACAATAAAAAATCTCCCAACAAAAAAATGCCCTGCTCTATGGCTTCACACCAGAATTCTATCAAACCTTCAAAAAAGGGCTTATACCCATACTGCAGAAATTATTGCAAAAAACTGAGGAGGAAGGAAACTTCCTCAACACGTTCTATGAAACAAACATCACCCTGACACCAAAACCAGGAAAAGAGCAAACTAAAAAGGAGAACTTCAGACCAATTTCACTAATGAATATAGATGCAAAAATTCTCAATAAAATCCTAGCCAACAGATTACAGCTACACATTAAAAAAATCATCACAATCAAGTAGGTTTCATCCCAGGGATGTAAGGCAAGTCCATAAACGTAATTCACCATATCAACAGAAGCAAAAACAAAGACCATATGATCCTCTCAACAGATGCAGAAAAAGCATTTGATAAAATTCAGCATCCTTTTCTAATTAGAAAAGGATGGCATAAGAATTTAGGCATAGGTGGCACATTTCTTAATCTGACCAAAGCCATCTATGACAAACACACAGCTAATATCATACTGAATGGAGTAAAACTAAAGATTTTCCTCTTAGAACTGGAACCAGACAAGGCTGTCTTCTATCACCACTACTATTTAACATAGTGCTGGAAGTTCTAGCCAATCAATCAGGCAAGAGAAGGAAATAAAGGGCATCCAAGTGAGAATGGAGGAGGTCAAACTCTCACTCTTTGCCAGTGATATAATCTTATACTCAGAGAACCCCAAAGACTCAACCACAAGACTCCTAGAAGTGATCAAAAAATACAGCAATGTCTCAGGATATAAAATCAATGTCCACATATCAGTAGCCTTTGTGGACACCAATAACAGCTAAGATGGGAGGCTAATTAAGGTTATAACCCACTTCACCATAGCTTCAAAGAAAATGAAATACTTAGGAATATACCTAACAAAAGAGGTGAAGGACCTCTACAAAGAAAATTACAAAACTTTAAGAAAAAAAATAGTGGAAGATATTTACAAATTAAAGAAACCAGCTCGGCGCCTGTGGCTTAGTGGGCTAAGGCGCCAGCCACGTTCACCAGAGCTGGCGGGTTCGAATCCAGCCGGGACCCGCCAAACAACAATGACGGCTGCAACCAAAAAATGGCCGGGCGTTGTAATGGGCGCCTGTAGCCCCAGCTACTTGGGAGGCGGAGGCAAGAGACTCGCTTGAGCCCAAGAATTGCAGGTTGCTGTGAGGTGTGATGCCACGGCACTCTATCCAGGGTGACAGCTTGAGGCTCTGTCTCAAAACAAAAAAAAAAAGAAACCATACTCATGGCTAGGAAGAATCAACATTGTGAAAATGTCTAAACTCCCCAAAGCAATCTACAGATTCAGTGCAATCCCCAATAAAATGCCATCAACATACTTTCAAGATGATTATTTTTTTTAGAAAAAATAATTATTCATTTTGTATGGAACCAGAAAAACCCCATACAGCTAAGGCAATTCTTAGTAGTAAAAACAAAGCTAGGGGTATCACCCTACCAGACGTTCAGCGATGTTTCAAGACCACAGTGATCAAAACAGCATGGTTTTGTGCATTGGCACAAAAACAGAGACACTGACATTTGGAATTGAACAGAAAACCATGAGATGAAACTAAGCTCTTACAGCCACCTGATCTTTGATAAACAAGAACATACACTGGGGAAAAGAATCCCTATTCAGGCTCGGCGCCTGTGGCTCAGCGGGCTAAGGCGCCAGCCACGTACACCTGAGCTGGCAGGTTCGAATCCAGCCTGGGCCCGCCAAACAACAATGATGGCTGCAACCAAAAAATGGCTGGGCATTGTAGTGGGCGCCTGCAGTCCCAGCTACTTGGGAGGCGGAAGCAAGAGACTCGCTTGAGCCCAGGAATTGGAGGTTGCTGTGAACTGTGATGCCATGGCACTCTATCCAGGGTGAAAGCTTGAGGCTCTGTCTCAAAAAAAAAAAAAAAAAAAAAAAGAATCCCTATTCAATAAATGATGCTGGGAGAACTGGATAACCACATGTAAAAGACTGAAACTGGACCCGCACCTCTCACCACTTACAAAAATTGATTTAAGATGGATAAAAGATTTAAATCTAAGGCATGAAACAATAAAAATCCTTTAAGAAAGTGTGGGGAAATCACTTGAAGATAATGGCCTGGGGAAAGATTTTATGAAGAAGACTTGCGTGGCAATTGCAACAACAACAAAAATAAACAAATGAGACTTAAAAACTGAAAAGCTTCTGTACAGCTAAGGAAACAACAACCAAAGCAAACAGACAACCTACACAATGGGAAAAGATATTTGTATATTATGAATCAGACAAAAACCTTGATAACTAGGATCTATAGAGAACTCAAATTAATCAACAATAAAACACCCAACAATCCCATAGATCACAGGGCAAGAGACATGAATAGAACCTTCTCTAAAGAAGACAAACCTATGAAAAATGCTCATCGTCCCTAATCATCAGAGAAATGCAAATCAAAACTATCCAGAGATATCACCTAACCCCAGGGAGAACGGCCCACATCACAAAGTCTCAAAGCTGTAGATGCTGGCATGGATAGGGAGAGAAGGGGACACTTTTACACTGCTGGTGGGACTGCAAACTAACACAACCTTTTTGGGAGGAAGTATGGAGACTCCTCAAAGAACTCAAATCGGACCTCCCATTTGATCCTGCAATCCCATTACTAGCCATCTACCCAGACGAAAAAAAATCCTTTTGCCATAAGGACATTTGCATTAGACTGTTTATCACAGCTCAATTTACAATCTCCAAAATGTGGAAACAGCCTAAATAGCCAGCAAACCAGGAATGGATTAACAAGCTGTGGTATGTGTATACCATGGCATACTATTCAGCCACTAAAAAGATGGAGACTTTACATCTTTTGTATTAACCTGAATGGAAGTAGAACACATTGTTCTTAGTAAAGCATAACAAGAATGGAGAAGCAAGAATCTTCTATTCAATGTACTCTATTCTAATATGAAGCCGTAGATGAGCTAATACAAGGGGTGGGGTAGGGAAAAGAGGGGGGAGGTCATGGTGTATGGCACACATCTTGGAGGCAGGACACAATTATAAGAGGGACTATAT
Source organism: Perodicticus potto (assembly GCA_963574655.1). Taxonomy (NCBI): domain Eukaryota; kingdom Metazoa; phylum Chordata; class Mammalia; order Primates; family Lorisidae; genus Perodicticus; species Perodicticus potto. Next base: position 15,026 of record CAUYRH010106897.1, read on the forward strand.
CTAACAAATGCAATCAGTGTAATCTAGTTTAATTCTGTATACCCTCAATGACTCCCAAACAAAATAAAAAATAATAATAAATAATAAAATAATAAATTTAAAAAAGAACTTACAAGCCATGAAACCATGGAAAGTAATTATGCATGCTAATTGATTAATTACACTCAGACCATACTGTCAAAAACTGGAATAATTTTAGACATGGCTTGAATTTATTTTTTCTATTTGTACACAAGATGTAGTTGAAAAATGTGGCCCATTCAGGAAGCAATGATGTTAAGAGATTATTAGTCACTAATTCTGCTACTCCCACTGGAATCACATAACTTTTAAACAGACCTAAGGCAAGAATCACAGACCCCCAATCCACATTTAAAGTGTGAGAAGGCAAGCTGGGCCTGTGGCAGGCACCTGTAGTCCCAGCTACTTGGGAAGCTGAAGTAGGAAGATTGCTTGAGTCTAGGAGTCTGAGGTTGCTGTGAATCATGACACCACTGTACCCAGGGTGACAGAGTGAGACTCTGTCTCAAAGAAAAAGAAAAAAGAAAAATTGAGAGGGAAAAGAAGAGCAGCTAAAAGCCTACTTCATAAGACAAGCCTTTGTCCTTGAGATTCTTTAGTTACGTGACAGAGAAAGAATTCACTGACAGTGTTATGTCCTTTAACCCAGGGGGGAAATAAATAATCAGACAAGTGTGCATAATGGTACAACTGGTAAGGCCCAACAGGAGGGGACTCAGGGGACAAACAAGGCACGAGTCAGGCAGGGCTGCTCGGCAGCTGTGCAACAGATGACTCAAAGCTGCAGGTGGGCCAGTGCCAAGAGGTGCACGTGACGTGGGCACAGTGACACAAGCACCTGAGTGACATTTGGCCCTTTGGATTGTGCATGTTCAAGTCTAGAAGATCAGGCAATGAACTGCCGACACTGGCGGACATCTAGGAGAGCTTGTACGGGGACTTCACTCTGTGCCTCTTATGCTTTTGTAATCTTCAGGGTTTTTTAACCAGCACATTCAACATTGGAAATGCATAAAAATATCGACTTTTCAAAATTAGAGGCAATACCACAGATAACTCTACAAGTAAAAAATAAAAATTTCCTTATTCTTTTTAAAAGCTAGATATTTTCCTCATTTTCTTTTTTTTGAAATATGCAAATCCACATACCTGCATTTATTCGGCTGTCCAGTCTTCCCCAAAAAGCAGACCGGATTTTCTTCTCCACTTTCCGAAGCGCGTTCAGAACTGAGCTATAAACAAGAATAAATAAATAAGCTGCAGAGGTAATTGCCTCCGAAACCCAGAGGACACTTTATCAAGGAAGCAGCTGAAACCATAAGCCAGCAAGAAAAAGCATTCGGGGAAAGAAGATAAAAACAAAAATTAAAAACAAAAGACTGAAGACATCAAGAGGACAGAGAGATGTGTTAGGGTGAGGACACCAAAGACCGTGCTAACTTCACCACTTGGGGAAGCCACAGACTTCAGCTTCCTGGCCAGGCATGGCCGCCTAAGTGAAGGTCCAGGGCGGCCACCCTGGCCTGAGGCTGCAAACCACAGCCTGGGCTGTGTGGAGACGCACATCTCATTCCCATCCACTTTAGAGCTACCCCCTCAACCTGGTCCACACAACACACACAACACACACACCACACACACAGAGCACTGTGCTATCTTAGATCATAAAAGCTTTCCTGTTGCTTCTCACAAATTCTTTTTTAACAGGAGAATCAAATGGTATTTCCAAGTAAGAAGCTGCCGCCCTTAGTGACTCAAGACTGCTTTCCAAGTGAACGGTGACCCCTGCCTCAGTTTCTGTCTCAGAACTCAGGGCAGGAAGAGCAGGCTCTGGGTCTTCCCTGGAGCAGCGGAGAGTGAGGGGGAGGGAGGGGGAGGGTGTCACCCCTGACACTGGGGCCAGCATCCCAGGAGGCCTCACAATCAGAGGTGGGAGACGGCATACAAAAGAAACACAAGAGCAAACTAGACACAGCATGTCACCTCGTCACCCTCCCACTAGCTCCGATAACCAAGGCTGGCAGGGACGAGCTGGAGATGACTTTCTGCAGTGTGTCAGGGGGGAAAATGGCAATGGGGAACAATTTTAACAAGATCGGACAATATCGCACTATGCTTTCAGTGTTTTTAAACTTGATATAACCAATTGTTTTAATTACGTGGCAGTATGCCCTGTCCCACATCACGTCAGCAAAGAGAAGCTAGCTACACATGCAGACCCCACTTCAGCTCAGAAGCAGGCTTCAAACACGGCCCCCATACAATCTGCGCGTACAACAAAATTATACCTGCGCCCATAATTTATACCAAAAACCCAGTATTTTTTCCAGCAGATCTCTATGCCAGAGACCAAGCTAGATCAGAAAGCCACAAAGAGAGCCACATGGCCCCTGTCCGAGGAGCCCATGGCCAGTCGGAAAGATGGATGGGATCAAACGAAGACGCACAAAGAGGTCGTTACAAAGAAGCAGAAGTGTTGTGTGGGGAAAACAGAGGGGTCAGATGGAGGGACATGGTCTGCCGTGGGGCTCTGCAGGGTAGGCACAGAGAGCTAAGATGTGATCAGGGTCCAGGGAGGCTGGTCGTGGCACCGGTGGCATGGGAAGGGAGAAAGCAGCCTCGGGGTCAGCGTGTACCAGAAAGACCTCGCAGAAGGCAGTGGCAGCCCAGTCTCTCCAGCCATGTAGCCAGGGTCCCACAACGCTCCTCTCACACACCAGGCACCGAGCAGCACCAGAGAAGCCCCGGCGGGATGTGCTGGTGGCATGTCACAGCCTCCCACCCCAGGTCTCCCTCAGCCACCTGCTGCTGCCCAGGAGTGGAGACTGACCACAGGGTTCATCTCCAGCCAGGAAAGGGACCACAGACTCAGTGACTCAGTGACTCAGTGCTGAGGGCAGGCATTCAGTCCCAGCAGGTTCCTTGCACAAGGGCTGCCATGGAAACCTCTGCAGAATGTGCAGAGTCTGCTGATGAGCCAACAGGCCCAGGTTGTGTGAACTGAGGCATCATGGAGTCTCTCTTGGCCTCATGTATGATTCCTAAGATTCTTATAGACCTAGGATGCTATGAAATCTGTAATCAAGGACAGTGTGGTTTTTCTGGCATGATTTCTCCACTGCAAGCAACACTACATGAAGACTGCACTGGACCTTATGTTCAAATGGACCCCAGGACTGCGGGGACAGCAAGGTGCAGGTATGTGACACTCAGCCTGGAGGCCAAACTCTCTGAGAAAACAAAATTCGAACAGAATTTCTAGACAGTATGTACTTACTCTCACGTGTTTATATGCAGATTCAGTAATAACAAAATCTCTGTTCTCAGGGAACTGACGTGATAAAAATAAAAAAACACCTTCCTGGCTCTTAAAAGGCATGGCAGGCACTGTTCTAAGCTCTCCAAATCTAGCACTGCTGTCCACCTGATATGGAATGACAACCGTCCTCTTCAGAATAACAAGTGTTCTTAATGCTACAGCATTTGTGTTCAGGCTCCATCCAAATAACATTTCTTCTGAAATAAACCAGACTATGTGGTCTCACTGATTATTTTTAGACCACGTAGAAAAGGAGCAAGACCACTTTATAAACATTTTGGATAAATGCAAGAAATCAAGTTTCTTAATGCAAGAAACAAAAGGGAAATTTTTAATGCTAGAAAAACTGACAATAGAAATTATAAAATATCCTTCAGGAAGAATATAATTCACTGAGTTCGATTCCCAACTCAAATGAGCATAACGAACCAAAAAATGGCCGGGCAGGCGCCTGTAGTCCCAGCTACTTGGGAGGCGGAGACAGGAGACTCACTCGAGCCCAGGGATTAGAGGTTGCTGTGAGCTGTGATGCCACAGCACTCTCTCCAGGGCAACAGCTTGAGGCTCTGTCTCAAAAAAAAAAAAAAAAAAGAAAAGAAAATAGTATAGGTGACAGTTAACAATCAATGACAAGCATCAAAATAAAACATTGTAGGGGCGGCGCCTGTGGCTCAAAGGAGTAGGGCACCGGCCCCATATGCCGGAGGTGGCAGGTTCAAACCCGGCCCTGGCCAAAACCAGCAAAATAAATAAATAAATAAAACATTGTGGGTGTGTGATCATTTTCACTACAAAACCACCATACCTGCAGTGAGTTATTTTACGTATGCCTTAAAGGAATCAAATCCTTTTTTTTTTTTTTTTGAGACGGAGCCTCAAGCTGTCGCCCTGGAGAGAGTGCCGTGGCATCACAGCTCACAGGAACCTCCAATTCCTGGGCTCAAGCAAGTCTCTTGCCTCCGCCTCCCAAGTAGCTGGGACTACAGGCACCCACCACAATGCCTGGCCATTTTTTGGTTGCAGCCGTCATTGTTGTTTGGCGGGCCCGGGCTAGATTCGAACCTCCAGCTCAGGTGTACGTGGCTGGCGCCTTAGTCTGTTGAGCCACAGGCGCCGAGCCAGGAATCAAATCTTTTGATGAGTGGAAATACAAATAAAATATTGATGAATTAAGGTATGTACTCAAAAAAAACTAAAAAGAAAAACACATAATTTAAAAAATGCACTGAAGCCATGTCCTTAATACTGTCAGAAACTTTATAAAGCTGAAGATCTTAAACTATCCCATGGGCTCCACGAGAGCTGGTCAAGACAATGAGCTACAGGAGAGGCTTTGTCTGGTGCTTTATGGTCAGCACAAGTAGCAGGTTAATAAGTTAAATAGTAGCTGTTAAGGGAGAGATGAAGGTGACAAAGTGAGCAGAGATGTTACCTAATGTGACCCAGGACGCCCAGACCGTGCACTCACCCTGAGAATCTAACTGGTATGACTGTGAGCAGGTTATTCCAATATCTGGGCCTACTTCTCTGCCTACTAACCAAGAGGAAACACCCTGCTTAAAGTGTTGGTTTAAAGATCAAAAAGACCTTTCAACAGGAAGCTGAGGCAGGAGGATCACTTGGGCCCAGGAGCTCAAGTGCAGCCTGGGCAAACAGTGAGACCCTGTCTTTTAAAAAAAAAAAAATCTTTTAGAAACTGTTCATGAAGCACTCATGATGCCTCTGTCAAAGAGGCTACAGACGTGGAAGGGCTCGCAAAGGTGCAGGTGTTGGCAGAGGACAAAAGTGGTCCATGAACCGGCCTGGAAAAGCAAAGAACAAATAGGGATTCTGAGTAAAAGTCTTACTACAAATCAAAGCTGTTTCATGAGGCTCAGATGACAGAGCAGCTGAGAGCGTGACCAGTATCAGACCGACCTGGGTTTGAGCCTGGGCTTCTCCATCGACTGACTGTGCAATCTTAGGCAAGTTATTGAATATCCCTAACACTCAATGTCTTTGGCGTATCTCATAGGACAGTTGAGAGTTAAACAAGTCCATGCATGTAAAGTGACTAGCAGAGCAGAGGATGCAGTAAGCACTAGTATTTTTTTTTTTGACAGTTTTTGGTAGGGGCTGGGTTTGAACCCGCCACCTCCGGCATATGGGGCTGCGCCCTACTCACCCAGCCCTAGTATTTTGATCTTAATTTCTGCTAAATTGATTACAGCTTGATGCACTACAGTTCCAGGCAAGGAGGCAAAACCCAAATGTACCAAATATTGTCAGCATCTCATGCATGGGTCTAGCCCCATACATAAATCTCATAAACAACTTGAGTGGTTTTGGGCTAATCAGGGAGCCGGCAGCCAGGAGCCAGACCCATGGCTCTGTCCATGGGGGAAAGAAGTGCTCTAAGATGCCCCCACTACGAACACCACCAACTCCGGCTTTTTAATATTTTTCACAGTCTAACCCTTACCTAGGAGACTGATCCTGTTCCATGCTGCAGTCACCCTCTATTCCGGGACTAAAGAACTATCGGCACTGAGCGCCCAGGTCTGCTTGCGGCACTCCCCACTGCTCTAAGCACCCCCTACTCCAGCACCACCACACAGGTGTGGCAGGGAAGGCGCATGGCACCCCACACAGGCGTGGCTGCTCCTGCAAGCATAACACGCACCATGCAAGGAAACTTGGCTTCTCGCCACAGCAGCAGTGGCCTCACACCCACAGAGCCGTTGAAATGACTCGCGCTATCGTTCTGGGGCCCCACTGCAATGCCAAGACCTGGAATAATGGTCCTGATGAAAGCATCACATGGCACTGTAAATCTGATGGACTGCAGCCAAAGAGCAATACCATATACGTACAAAATGTGCTCGGCCAAAGAGCAACACCATATACATACAAAATCTGCTCAGCCAAAGAGTGACATTATATACATATAAAATCTGCTTTACTTCCAGTCACCAAGTCAGAATTACAGCTTTTCTCTGTGGCCCTCCTGCCACACAGAATAACTCACTTCTGACTAGAGCAGCAGTTCCAGGAATACCCCAGACCGTAAGTGCTGCTTCATTTACAATAAACGAGGACGGTCAAACAATCAATGCCAACCCAGTGATTCAGGGCCCTGCTCCGCTCCCAGGGAGGCTACTTTCCTGAGAGATGGTTTCTGAGCAAAGTATACACAACCCTTTGCTTAATTAAAGTCAATAAATGTCTTCCTAGAAGCTACACTGTACCAAGATACTTTGCTCCTTTTTGTTGTTTTAAACCTTTTCTTCTTTTCAACTGCTCACCACTAATACATCTGCAATGCCACCAAACAGCACAGACTAGAAGACTCACTGAAGACATCCACGTCCTTGGGGGGGAGTGAGGGGGACGGTGACAGAAGTGGGTACTCACAACGTTGTGGCTGGAGCACGATACCTGCTTTTGCATCATCCTTTCCAAAACTACTTATGAAGCATTTGTGCCAGGGCAATAAAGCCTTGCACTTACACATGGGCCCCTTACAACCTCTTAGCCCCTTGACAGATGAGAAAACTCAGCTAGGAGTTTCTCACAGTCAGTCAGCCAGCAAGTGGCAAGACGCCGTCTCCAACAGGCCTCTCAGCCTCCGGTCTCAATGTCCTTTCCAACCACCACCTGGCCTCGGGCAAGGCGTGGGCTGTGAGGGCATCCAAAGCAGTACACAGTAAATCTGAGCACTTGGATAGCCTCGCGGTCCACTGACTGCAGACGCAGGAGGAGACAGCAGAGGGACGCAGGCAGACGATGCTGCTGGAGTCCAGGAGAGACGGCAGGAGGGTGTGACGGTGGGGTGGGGGGGGCTGCCCTCGGTTTTGAGAAATGGAGAAGACTGAAAAAGGCACAGAGGAAAGGTACAGCTTTCCCAGGAAAGGGCCAGGAGGAAAGACAGGCATGAGGTTGGAGGTGCAGGAGAGCGCACATAGGCCAGCAGGGCAGGTGGCCAGCGTGGGCAGGAGAGGCAGGTGTGAGGGGACAGAGCTGCAGTAGACAAAGTCCCACCTGGAGAGGCCCAGCCCCAGCCCAGGGCTGCAGGGAACTTGGACAAGCCTCTGACTTACACGCTACATAAGGGCAAGCGTTACAGGCCCTCTGAAGTTCCTTACAGGAGCAGCCAGAAGCCTGCTCCTGAGTTTCCGTTTCCTCTGAGAAATGGAAGTAATAAAACAATCTACTTTACAGGGTTGTTGTGATGATTTCTCTAAGTCTCTTAAATGCTAAAATAAAAAGCTCACACCCATCAGGAAATCAGTTTTCTGTGAGTATACATACTAAAGGCTTTTAAAAACTCTCAATTACAGAAAAAAAAAAAAGAAATAAAACAAACACTTACAAATGTTTGAAACCATATTATACTACATCCTAACTCAGCTAATAATTCATATTTCCAAAATGTCATCGTGCACAGGCGCAGAAGCTCTTGGCACTATACCAACTGACAGAGCCCGAAGAAAACCACGATTTACGAGCACGAGCAGGAAACAGCCCTGGGTCCTCCTGGCCTCACGCACCTTCACTAGTGTGCTGTGTGTCTGCTGCACATCACCGACCTCCTCTCTCCTCTTGTGTACTAAGCTCTATCAGGGCAGAGACCCATCTAACACACTCCTATACCTCTTCAATCATTCTGCGTTCTTGGGTACAAACAACAGAAACCAGTGTTGCTTACCCGAAGGTAAAAATGAGTTTAAGGAAAAGACAGAAGGATAGAGGGACAGCCTGACATGGACACCACCGGGAGCACGGCCACCACTGTCACAGCTGGACTCCTACCTCTGCTGCTTCCACAAGCAGCCACAGGCCCCTCTGTGTCTGCACCTTCCCTCAAGGGTCCAGTCCCAGAAGGGGCCCAGGAGGGTAGACCTAGTTCAGCCACAGTCAGGTGTCTGCAACCCTTTAGCCTCCATAGCAACATGACAGACTATTCCACACACAAAGGAGGTTCAGATGCTGGCCAATGTCCAACCCAGTCTATACCACAAGGAACTCAGCTGTTGCTTCAAATATAAGTGAAAGTGAGAGAGGAAAAAACAAAACCAGAGAAAATCTCAAGGAAAATGTCTCTCTGCATGGTCCTCTATACTTCTCAACCAAGAAACTGTAATCAGTTTTTACAGTTTGCTTTGAAAAGCCCTGTCAGCAAAGGTGCCAATCTTGGCCTGTGGGCAGACTCTTGAGAGCCACGTGTGAACAGGTGCACAGGTCCCCCAGGGCCAGCAAGTCCCCACTGCCCTGTAGCACAGGAGCCTTCCCTCAGGCCCCTGCCCTCTCGGCTTCCTTCAACATCAGCAGGAACCCAGCAAGGGTTAGGATCACTGACAGCGAAGGCTTAAAACTTTTGTCTTTTTTGACCATAACGAAGAATTAATGTATTTCACAGTATGTATGTGAGTGACGTGTAAGTTTCACAAAAAGGTGTCTATCCTTACTATTTTCTGTTCTTTATTGTTTACTTATATTTAATACATTTTTAAATGCTAAACAAGATCCACAAAGTAGATTTCACAGTAAAGAATGACAAAGAGTGATCTGAAAAACACTGGTTTTTAAAGGACTCAATAAAATTATCAATAACGAAATGTACAGTTTGATCGGGAACAGAGAGTGGACCCCAGAGAGCCCCGCGCTGCCCACCACAGCCCCAGCTGAAGACGTTCCTGGTGCCTTTTGCCCACTGGCCAAATGACTAGAACTGTCTGCACCATCCATGCAGCAAGGGGTTTTTATTATTTTCACCCAAAAACATCTTTTTTGGTAATAAAAAATGTGTTATTTTAAAGTATGGTTTTTCTCAACACGCCTTTAAAGGTTTTTTAATTATTTCATATCTGGTCAAGTTGAGATGTTTAAGAACTTCATTTTTAATTTATAATAACAGTTTACAAATTTCTTTTCAAAAAGTCAGCAAATTGCAAGCAACTATTAATAAAGGTCTCAAATAATAATACAATAATAACAAAATTAAGCTCATATTCTGTCAGTTTTGGGGGGGTTTTTTTGAGACAGAGTCTCAGTCTGGACAGAGTGCTGTGGCATCACAGCTCACAGCAACCTCAAACTCCTGAGCTCAAAGGATCCTTCCACCTCAGTCGCCCAAGTAGCTAGGACTACAGGCACCCACAACACCAGCAGGCTAATTTTTCCTATTTTCAGCAGAGGCAGGGTCTCCATCTTGCTTGGGCTAGTCTCCAACTCCTGAGCTCAAGGGATCCTCCTGCCTTGGCCTCTAAGAGTGCAGAGATTACCAGTAGGAGACACCCTGTCCATGTTCCCTGCTTTTACTCAATGTGTGGACCTTCCCCAGTGAACACAGAACAGGTGTATTTCACATGGAACTCTTGTGATTTCCAGAATATCATTTCTTCTTCCCTAACATGTAGCCTGTGACATTTCAACACCAACAGTGGGACCAAGACCCTCTTCCAAGACCATACTCTCTCGTCAGGAGTTCCTCCTCCCTGCAAGCTCTCCAGCTGGTTACCTCCTGGGTCCATACGGTAGTGCCCACTGCTTTCACCAAGACTCAACCCAGTCCTCACTGTCCCACCTTCATGGCCCCATCCAGTGACGCTCACGGACCCCAGGAATTCAAAATCCATTCTCTGTGCAGAATTTTCAACATACTTCATAGAAATACCCTCTGTGAATGAGGACAGGAGTTCACGACATCAACAGGAACCTGCGGAGGACAGGAAATCTGCTCAAACCTTGGAGACTCAGATCCTAGACGGTGCCATGACACAGGTCAGAAGTCTTCAACTGTATTTCTCTACCAATGAATTGGAAAAGGGGAGCAGAGGCTGTTCTCAAGAAAAACACTCTTTCCTCTCTTCACATAAGACAGCAGAACTCCAGCAACACCTTTTTCACCTTAAAAGTGATCTTCCCGGCAGGTCTAAAGCATGCACACATCCACAATTCCTTCACCTTAAACCTCGTGTAACAGACAGCTGAGTCCAGCCAGGTAGGCTCCGTTTCATTGCACTGAACCGTCTAGTGGCAACGCTGGGTCCTTGCTCCTAATTTTTCTGTTGTGTTTTTGGAGTACTGTGGTGCAAACTCCAGCCATGGAGCCTTCTCCACATCTCCTTTCCAGGGAATGAAAGTGCAGAGAGGGGAAAGGAGGGTGACCGCGAGGTCTACCTAGCCATCAGTGGGCATAAATACTACGGCAGGTCTGAAAATAATATATAACAACTAGGAGGAATCACCACTTGCTCTTGACATCAATTAAATAAGTAAAAGAAACTAAATTCATCCTGTAAAGCCTGCAAGGCACACCTCAGTGAGAAGGAAAGAACACAAGAAAAGGTATCACCAAGAAAGAGTCAGCCACCCACAAGCATGACATAGCAACAGACATGGTTGGCTGCCCAGTGCAGAATGCACCTGACCAAGGCAAGACAGCGCGTCTGGAGATAGTGGCAAGCGGGCCAGTGCAGCCAGTGTAAGCCGGGGACTTCAGGGAAACCCAGCCTGGTGGTGCTGTATGCTCAGGCCCAACTCCATAGCTCGGCTCAGAACACCTTCAACTTCCAGCGACAGTTTCCTCATTTGCAAATAATTATCTTAGGGGACTATTTCTACTCTTTAAACAGGTGTGGCCCACAGGGGGCCTGTGATGCTGTCACCCCCGGGAGGGGACACAAACAGGGTGAGAGAAGGGGCTGATGGAGGGAACAGTCCACAGAACAGAAACACAGAGACACCAAGAGGAGGAAGTGAGGAGAGGCTGCCTGGAGGCAGAACGCAAGGACTGGGCAGAACAGGCGCTGGGGTGAGGAAGGAGCCGGGCCAGAGTCTGGGATTCCCTTGAGGAGACAGCTCCCGGGAGAACTCACGTTTCGACTCACATGAGCCCCTAAGACGCCCTGTGGGAAGACGGCTGAGAGGTGGGATGCTTGGATCTAGCGTCCTTCCCTCTAAACCAGCGGTTCTCAATCTGTGGGTCATGACCCACAAGAGCTGTATTAAAGAGTCGCGGCATTAGGAAGGTTGAGAACCACGGCTCTAAATACTTCTGGGGAATCATCTGGTCCTTGCCGGTCTCAGGGCTGCAGGTGGAGACCATCCAGCCTAACTAAGCAAACCCCTTAAGCACTGCTACTGGTAGGAACTACTTTGAATACACCCTTCAGGTCTACAGATACACACAAAGAAAAAACTTCTTTGAAAAAATAAAATGAGAAGCTAGGGGTTTCCTTCTGAGAATCATGATGGGGATGAGTCAGAAAGAAATTTCCCAAAGCTTCCATCCTCCTGAGAGCCTGGTGGGGATGTCTGCTCAGAGCACTGGGGGATCATCACTCTGCTGCTGACTCACACTCTCCCCAGCACAGAGGGGGGAGCTCTGGGGCTGCCCTTGGGACCTATCTGAAGTATTTCTGTGACATCTTGTCCTTGGACAGGAGGATGCAGGAGTCAGAGGCCAGGGGGCATCTATCCCCCAGTGGAGCTGTTCACGCTCCCGCTTCCTGCCCCCCAGAAGTCAGTGTTCAGGGTAACTGGCAGGCAGACAGCACCCATGTTTCCAAGGATCTGAATAAGGCAGAACGCAAAAAATCACATCAAATGGAATTTTATAATACTGTATCTGCCCTTGATAGTTCAGAGAACCACGTCAGACATTCTCGGTCCTAGGAATGATTTTGACCCATTTTCATTTTACGAGACTGTGAGGTGTAGAATGAGGGTACAGGAGAAATTGTTAGTGGAATCTGCATTAAAAAGTTCCCTTGCACTGATAACACATTCCAGGTAGCTGACAATCTCCAAGAGCTCACACGCAGGTGTCACCAGCTCTCTGAGCTCTGTGACCTCTGTCCACCCGGCTGCTCCCAAGCAAGTCTGTGTGTTCCGACTCCACACAGCCGCTAGCTAGCAGCAGACTGCAGCCCAAACCCAGGTCCTTATATGCAAACCCCACGGGCCCACATTGCACCAAGGTAAATATTAATAAGGGCATTTCTGAGCTTGGCACCTGTGGCTCAACGGGCTAAGGCACCAGCCACATACACCTGAGCTGACAGGTTCAAATCCAGCCCAGGCCCGCCAAACAACAATGACGGCTGCAACCAAAAAAAAAAAAAAACGGCTGGGCATTGTGGCAGGCGCCTGTAGTCCCAGCTACTTTGGAGGTGGAGGCAAGAGACTCGCTTGAGCCCAGGAATTGGAAGTTGCTGTGAGCTGTGATGCCACGGCTCTCTATCCAGGGTGACAGCTTAAGGCTCTGTCTCAAAAAAAATAAAAATAAAAAAAATAAAGGCATTTCTGGCTTAACTTTTCTCCAAATGATACAAAAAAGTCAGCTTGACTAGTCATGACCAATGACTAACACAAAAATCAATGAATATAATTATACACATTTTTATATTTTACAAAGCACTTTCAACACATGATCTCAATCTTCACAGAATCTGCAATATCATCCCTCTAGCACAAGCAAACTGAGGCTCAGAAACATGAAGTGACTTATGAAAGATCATGTCTTTACTAAGTAGAACTCAAATCTAAGTCACTGGAAGACAAAGGAAGTAGAAATTAAAACTAAAGAAAAAAGGAAGAATGATTACGGTGAAAAGGTAGAATCTCACAAAATTAAAATAATAAATAGCATGCTGCTTTCATCCACTTGTCAGTAAAGCTGGTGTAGTGGTTGCTTTTAAATTTAAATACAAGTCTGGATTAGGCAGAAGTGTAAATCACTGCCACAAACTAGGAAAGTCATCTGGAGCCTCCTCTACACAAAGGCCCTCCTGACAGGCAGGAGTCGCGCCCTCCTTCCCAGGGACTCTCATTGTCCAACTTCTGGTACAAGCTGAGCACCCTCAATCTGAAAATCCGAAACCCTCCAGTAAGCATTTCCTTTGGACAACACGTCAGCACTCGAAAACCTTTGCATGCTGGCACATTTTGGATTTGAGATGTTTAACTAATAAAATACAAATAGATCTCCCCCCCCCAAAAAAAAATCCAAAATCCAAACACTTCTGGGCCCAAGCACTTCAGATAAGGGATATGTGACCTGTACCACGTTCTTTGAGGACACTGCGGCCCCATGTACCAATTTAGACTTTAAAATCCTCTGACATCTTAATGTAGCAACTCCACAAAACATTAAGGAAAAAAGGTTACAAAACAGCACATACAGGATAATCCTGGCAGGGCTGCACAGACACACCCAACCCTAAAACAGGGGTGAGGGCGGGGAAGACACGACAGAGTCATGTGCGTTAACAGTGATTATTACAAGGTGTTTGTGATATCCCTGGTTACTCTAAATACTTAAGATTTTCTGAACGCTCTACAACAAACATTTGTCACTTCTCTAGTAAGGAAGAGAAGGTAATTTTCCCAGTTATACAAGAAGTTAGGACTAGGAGTAAGTTCCAGAGAGCTGCTTCCTAGTCCAGTATTTAAGCTGTGGTACGGACATCCCTGTCACCCTGCCATAAACTTGCCACAACGTTCAAGAGTCAGCAGCAACCCAACACAATTAAGAGATGCGACAAGGGAAGTGTAATTATTATACTATATGATAAGTGCGGTGACTTCAGAGGAGAAAGAGATCATTCCAGTCCAGAATGATTCCGGGGGATTAGTAAAGCAGATCTGGGCAGATGAAGAGGAAGGTGTGATCCATTCCAGGTGAAGAATAAGGTGCAATAGAGGCAGCAGGTCAGAAACATCAACAGCAGCAGACGATGTAAGTTCTCCATGAAGAGAAGACGAGGCCTAGGGGCAGCTGAACAGAGATCTTACAGTCACGGGCACAGCCAACAAGCCCACCTGGGGAGCAGGCCCACATGGAGCACACAGCATACCACCAGAGAAGCACACCCACGGGGAGCACGCCCACCCGGGGAGCAGGTCAACACGGGATCACGTCCACATGGGGAGCAGGTCTACACGGGGGGCACATCCACACGGGGAGCAGGTCTACACGGGGGGCACATCCACACGGGGAGCAGGCCCACATGGAGCATACAGCATACCACCAGAGAAGCACACCCACAGGGAGCACGCCCACACGGGGAGCAGGTCTACACGGGAGGCACGTCCACACGGGGAGCAGGTCTACACAGGGGGCACGTCCACACGGGGAGCAGGTCAACACGGGGGGCACGTCCACACGGGGAGGTCTACACGGGGGGCACGCCCACACGGGGAGCAGGTCTACAGGGGGGGCACGTCCACACGGGGAGCAGGTCTACACGGGGGGCACGTCCACACGGGGAGCAGGTCTACACGGGGGGCATGTCCACACGGGGAGCAGGTCTACACAGGGAGACCGTCCACAGGGGGAGCACGCCTCCTGGAGACCATGCCCTAT